>WBNM01027964.1:0-27120 GCA_013399055.1 Ramphastos sulfuratus | reverse complement strand
GCAGTGTGCCCAAGTGGCCAACAGGACCCTCTTCTGGATANTCTTCTGGATAAGCAATACTGTGGCCAGCAGGACCAGGAAAGTGATTGTTGTCCTGGACTGAGCACTGAGGCCACACCTTTAGTCCTGGATTCAGGACCCCTTCAGTTTTGGGGCCCTCTCTACAGCAAGGTGCTGGAGAGGTTCCAGAGAAAGGCAACAAAGCTGGCAAAGGTTCTGGAGAATAGGTCTGCTGAGGAGCAGCTGAGGGACCTGTCATTGTTTAGTCTGGAGAAAAGGAGGCTGAAGGGAGACCTCCTGCCTCTCTGGAACTTCCTGAGTTGAGTTTGGAGTGAAGTGGAGGTTGGTGTCTTTTCTCTAGTAACAAGTGATAGGGTGAGGAGGAAGTGACCTCAGGTTTCCCCACAGGAGGTTTAGGTTGGATGTTAGGAAACATTTCTTTCTCGAAAGAGTGGTCAGGTGTCAGAACAAGCTGCCAAAGAATACTGCTGAGCCACCACCAGGGAGGTGTGTAGATGTGTGGACACGGCACTTGGGGACATGGTTGAGTGGCCATGGTTGTGTCGTGTTGATGGTTGGACTTCTAGAATCACAGAATCATAGAATGGTAAGGTTGGAAGGGACTTCAAAGGTCATCTAGTTCCAACCCCCTGCCATAGGCAGGGACACCTCCCACTAGAACAGGTCACTCAAGGCCTCGTCCAACCTGGCCTTGAACACCTCCAGGGAGGGAGCAGCCACAACCTCTCTGGGCAACCTGTGCCAGTGTTTCACTACCCTCACTGTAAAGAACTTCTTCCTAACTTGATGGTTTTAGAGGTCTTTTCCAACATTCCCATGATTCTGTGAATATGGATCAGTTTGCTGCAGGTGGGGTAATAAGTGAGAAGAGCTAAATACTAATGAAAATGATGAGACCCTTTTTTCATGTCTGCAATGGCTAAAATGAATATTAGATCACAAGTTATTGTTCATAAACCAGCAGGATTATGAACCAATTAGAGAGCTGATGAGAAAAGCTGGAGAATTACTACTTATCATGAATTTTAAAATCTTCGATTTCATAGCTGGAGTGGTGCCCTCAGAGTGGATATTTTGCAGCTATCAATCTGCTGCCTTCTTCCTCAATTTATTATCAAAGCCTAATTAAAATCAAAAAGTGACACTGAGCGCTGTGCAAATCTACAGTTAGTCCAACAGCCTGGTGGAAAAGATGGGATGCTATATGCAGGCTTGGTGATTGACAGACATGCACTGGGGATCATGCAGGCTTACTGGATCAAAGGAGATAAGAATGAAATTCTGCAGATCTTTCCTGTCTGCATGGCAGGTACTACTTGCAGAAATAAAATGAGCAGTAGAAGAGTTATGCAAAATGGTTACTGCATTGAAACAGACAAAGAAATGTAGTAAACTATGTGTGAGATCAGAAATAAAACTCTTGCAACATGACACCAAGATCTGTGGTATATTATTATTACTGATAAGGTAGGATCCATGCATTGCAATAAGAAGTTTAGAAGGAAATTATTTAAGTAAGCTTTTGGAATGGATTGCAATAAGAAATTTAGAAGGAAATTATTTAGGCAAGCTTTTGGAATTTAGTGGTGTGTAATGCAAAGCACAAAAAAGCTCTTTGGGTGTCAAAAAGAACCATACATAAAATAGATATATAAGAAGTGATATTGTTACAGAGCATTTTCCAGGCAAAATAACACAGAACCACCTAGTGTTGTGGTTCCTTGTATGTTATCATAGAGCCATAGAATGGTCTGAGTTGGAAAAGACCTCCAAGACCATCTAATTCCAGACATGGACAGGGACACTTCCCACTACACCAAGCTGTGCAAAGCCTCATCCATCCTGATTAAAACACTTCCAGGGATAAAGCATCCATGACCTTCCTGGGAAACCTCTTCCAGTGGCTCATCACCCTCATAGTAAAGAATTTTTTCTCAATGTCTAATCTAAAGCTACCCTGCTCTGGTTTAAATATCTATCCATTTTCTGATATCTATCAGTATTCTTTCTTTCTGGCCACAGATTTAATGTCTGACATTATCTCAGAATAAGACATTTATAGCTATGGCAATGTCAAAGAATTTGTATTTCTGAGGCATTTCTGGTGTTCGGAATGGGAATTCAAGATGGGATAGTGATGCCTTTTGACTAAATTCAAATGTTCCTGATGGAAGTATAGATTACAATCTTATTTTGGGGAAGGAAGTTGTCAGCCTACCCTTCACTAAGAAACCTGGCAGGATTGAAAGCCAGGTTGGATGGTACCTTGAATAAGCTGGGGTAATAGGAGATGTCCCTGTCCATGGGGCTGGAACTAGATAATTTTGAAAGCCACATCCAACCTAAACTATTTTATAATTATACAAACATCAGCAACACAGAAGAAGATAACAGTTCCTGAGATACAAGCAAAGTGTTGTGGCCATAGCATAAACCCAAATCAGACTCTCTTCTTCTTCTAAGATAGTGCAGCTCAGTAATGAGTAGTCATGGATGTGAGCAAGAAAATTGTTTAGGCTGGAGAAGAGGAAACTGAAGGGAAATGGCCTGGAATTGTGCCAGGGGAGGTTTTAGATTGGATATTTTATTTATTGCTAGAGTGCTCATGCATTGGAATGGGCTGCCCAGGGGGATGGTGAAGTCACTGTCCCTGGAGGTGTTCAGGAACTGTGTAGACAAGGCACTTTGGGACATCTTTTAATGACCATCTTGGTCTTAGGTTGATGTTTGGCCTTGATCTTGGAAGATTCTTCCAACCAAAACAGTTCTATGAGTCTATGATTCTATGAAAAGGGTCCTCAGAGCTAAATCTGGATCTGAACTGATGCTCTGGGAAAACACCTTTCAAGGCTCAGATCTGAGTTTGGGCATTGAAGAGAATTTAAGTTGGAATAGGGAAAGATCCAAGCATCTGCCACCTGAGGTTATAAATACATTCGTATTTCTACCTGAAAAATATTTAGAATCCTGAAAAAGGCTTCACTTTATCATCAGGGTACAGAAAATGTAAATCAGATCCAAAACCTGTCCTAGAGATCATAATCTATTGCAGTGGATGTCATAGCTGGCAACATTAACAATGCAAGGAGGAGAATGAATTATAGGGAATAGGAGACTTACTAATTATCCACAAAATTATTACACTGAGTAATGAGTTTTTTTCACTTAGTCAAGTGGGAAATTTAATGTTTCAGACAGTGCAATAGATAACTTTATGGAAAACTGGCAAAGATCCAAGCTTACTGTAGAAGGTGCTTTCTGGCAACAGATGTTTTGTGAGAGATTTCATCCTGTAAGGATGAGCAAGAGCCTGAACGGTGTTGAAAAGTCAGTTGTCATTGGAAATGTTACCTACAGAAGCTGAGGAATGGGCAAGGACATGTGAACTTTCAGCTTAGCAAGTACAAAAACTGTTTTACCTCTTCTAGTTTGACCAAGAGGTGGGCTACCAGTGACAATGAGTTTGGTTAAAAAGGAAGGAAAAAAAATGTTGAACATCCTCCTCCAACTGACTGATTAACTGAGGAGTTAAAATTAACATGTACTGTGTCTGCTGGAGAGAGTCCATGGAGGCCAGGAAAATGATGAGCGGACTGGACCATCTGTCTTATAAGGAAAGGTTGAGAGACCTGGAGATGTTTAGCCTAGAAAAGAGCAGCCTGAGAGGAGATCTTATCAATATTTATAAACATCTAAAGGTTGGAGGTCATGAGGATGGGGCTGGGCTCCTTTCAGTAGTGTCCAGTAATAAAAGAAGCGACAATGGATACAAAGCAGAATGCTGGAGCTTTCACTTGAACTTAAATAAGGGTGGCAGAGCATTGGAACAGGCTTCCCAGAGCAGCTGTGGATTCTCCTTCTCTGGAGACTTTCCAAATCCACCTGTACTTTGCAGTCCTCTGCAGCCTGCTCTAGGTGATTCTGCTTTAGCAGGAGTGTTGGGCTAGCTCATCTCCAGAGGTCCCTTCCAAGCCCCACCGTCCTGTGACTCTACAGTTATTGCTAGGTAATTCTCAACCTGAGAGTCAGATCTGGAAACCTCATCCCTGGAGGTGTTTAAGGCCAGGCTGGATGAGGCTTTGGACAGCCTGATCTAGTGTGAGGTGTCCCTGCCCATGGCAGGGGGGTTGGAACTGGATGATCCTTGTGGTCCCTTCCAACCCTGACTGATTCTATGATTCTATGATTCTATCTTTGTGTAGTCTTTCCACTCACACATCTCTGAGATATAATTTCTTACTAATATTCTATCTGTTCTTCTATTATTTCCTTCTGTTAAATGTGCAGGCATAATGGTTGTTCTGTCACATTTTCAATTCAGGTGAGGGAAGCACAAATGCTTGAACCGAAAGTATTTTTCTTAATGACCATTTTTGTTGTTTCTCATCTGAATGTGAAACAGCAAACAGCATGCAATTTGCACTTCCTCTTCTGCCACATGTGGAATGTGCTTCTTCACAAGGAGCCTATCAACAGTTGGAGCCCAACAGCCTAAAACCTGACATTCATTCTCTCTCTGATAGTTGTTACTGCATCCCAGCTACACTTTCTTTATAGATTAATAATGAGATCTTGTTGAACAATCAGTGTAACTCGGTCATGTTTTACTTCCTCCCCGGAGGACCAATTGCTTATCTCATCAAAAGGATGATAATTCCCTCTGTCTGTCAGTTGATATGATCTTTATCTGGACACAAACTACAGCAGCAGACTGAGCTGAGCTTCCAGCCTTGCTGGTGGTAAGGGATTCAAAATTCATGTTTATCATACGCAGAAGATAGATGCGGCAGCTCGCTTCAGGCACTGCATTAGCACTAAAGTCCATTAATTCTAATTATGCTTTGCATATAGAGAATATTAAAATGTTTAAATTAATAAAGGAGAAGGGCTATCCCCTTGGCACAGTTTCTGCATATTAATGCAGTTTTCTGTGCAAGAGGTGATCTGTGCATGCAACGAGCATTCCTCAGGCTGCTGGAGATTGAGCACACAAAATTATATAGGGGATGTGTGCCAGCCACAGCCATCTCACAGCATCTCTGTTCAGTTGTCCATAGAGTTCAGTTTTAGAGGTTTTGGTTGAGAATGAGACCATTAATTTAAAAGCCAATGAAACATATTTCTGAGGGATATGGTTTAGCACCAGACTTGGTAGAGTTAGATAATGGTTGGATTTGATGATCTTAAATCATAGAGTCATAGAATTGTTTTGGCTGGGAAATACCTCAAAAATCTTTGAGTCAAATCATCAACTAAGGCTATCACCCTGCAGCATTTTTCCTCCTGTCTCTTACTGAGTCTATTTATTTACCTTCTGTCTCTGCAAATTATAAATCCTCTACTCTCCACTTTGATTTTCAATATTTAATTAAATAATAGAAACACATAAGTGCTCAGCCCCTGTTTAATAATAATGGATCAAAAATTCACTTGCTTCTTACACTCTACCAACAGTATCAAGGAATCAGTAAGAACAATCCAATCATCTGCTGCTGAAGCCTATTATCCAGCATTCTTAAACTTAAAAAAAAACAAAACACCAAACCCCACAATAAAACAGAAAGCTAATGGATGTCAACCAAAATTAATACGCAGAAACTTGTTACTATATTCTAAAATTATCAAGAAGATGAGTAATGTGGTACTAACAGTAATACTAATGATGAGAAAGAGAGCAGGATATGGTTTTAAAGCTCTATCAGGAAGTCCTAAAAACTCCTCATAAATCTCTAAATGCTGTTTTTATTAACATATACAGCTCCTTTTACAGCCAAAGAACATCAGTTTGATATCAGGCTTGGATTTTGTGTGATAGCAGTGATCTGTAACTGCTGAAACTTAACAGTAGGTCACTATGGTTAAAAAAAAAAAAAAAATCTATATAGGTTGTTTAACCTGGAAATTTCAAACAGTGCTCAGATTCTTTCAGAAATTGTTGCTATTTACCAACGTATTTTTGAAAGCTCTGATGGATATGTTCACAGGACTTTCTGGAAGGCAAATTAAAGCATGTGCTGCCTTGCTGTTGCTGGATGGAGAATTATCTTAGCTTGCCTCAGCATGTTATCATACATGATCTAATAATCCCTGATGAGAGACAAGCACATTAGCTTGCACTCTGTGATAACATAGCAGCTACTCTGTTCTGCTGGGAGCTCAGGTCAAGCTGGAGTGTGCATAGAGGGAACCAGTATCTGCATACAAAATCCTCTTTAAATCTAGATAAATGCTCTGAAAGCTCTGTGGTACATTGACAAGCTAACAGCCCATTTTGTCATTCCATTCCAACAGTCTTTTTTTTCCCATCAGTTTTATCTTTTTGTGCTCTTCTGGAGGAATATGATTTTCTTCCTGTGTACAATGAATAATACAGGTTGATTAGTCTACAACCACCCCTTACATATTGACACATATTCTAGTCAGGGCTCCTCAGAGGATTTATGTCCCTTCACAACTTTCTTTGCCTGACTGCTTTTCATGAAGATAAATCATGTTCATTTACAATGTTCACCAAAAAGATTTTGTTTTGCCTTTTTTTTTTTTTTTTTCCCTTTCCTAGGGAAAAAAGTGCTGGAGCTTTCTGTTTCTCCATCATCAACAGCTTGGAAAATTTACAGTTTCCTCTGGTACTGTTTGTCATGCAGACTGCTTGTCTGCTTTGTGCTGAAAGACTGAGAGGTACTTGATGCAGGAAAAAGCCTATGAAAAAATAGCCAAGTGATTTATTTTTGTGTTGGACTTTATTGTACTGTCTCTGTCACAACATAGCATTTTGTCCTTAGAGGATATGACTTAATTTTCTTTCTATACAGGTTCTTTATTCTCCTATCTTTTAAAAGTAGTCGATTTTCTTCAAAATTAATTCCTGTATCTCCCATTTTTTGGTTTGTATTTTTTTTCCCCCAGTCTGATGGATCTCTTTTCTACATCTCACCGGCCTGTCTCTCACTGCTATTTCTATCCATCTAGTTTTATAGAATCAGGATTGTTTTGGTTGAAAAAGACCTCTAAGATCAAGGCCAACCAACACCATTACACCACTAAACTGTCCTAAAGTGCCATGAACACCTCCATGGATCCTGACTCCTCCCTGGGCAGCCTGTTCCAATGCCTGACTACTCTTTCAGTCAATAAAATTTTTCCTAATATTCAGTCTTGGATCCAATGTTGGTCTCTAGGTAGCTATGAACAAATGGAGGTACCAATTAACTGTCTAATTTAGTGAGTGAGTGCTAGTGTACTTAAGGAGAATAAATATGGAAAATAGGAACCCTTAAGTAAGGAAGATAGAAAATAGGAAACTAGAAAAGCTGTTGGAGAAGAAAGGAGGACAATAGGAAACTAGAAATGCTGTTGGATATTAGATCCTGCTTGTTGGCAGCACACTCAAGACTAATATTAAATGAGTGCATTTCTTGGTTTAGTTTTACGTGTTTGGGGATTTGATACATGAGAGGCACAAATTCAATATTTCTAATTACTTGTTTTGTCAAGACTTGGCAAATATTACTCTGTCATAAAGCATAACTCTGGAGACAAAGTATTAGAAGGAGATATCATGACTTGCCCAAGACTGATTATGACTTCCAACTAAATTTAACATTATTATGGTAAGAATGGGATGGTGCATGGTAAGATTTACATGCCCTATATTAAAATAACGCCTGCATTAGAAAGTAATTGTGCATTTCACAATGTTTTAAAGATATATTCCCATTATATATATACCAAATATAGTTGCTGGGCTGCACCGTTCCTCATTTTCCTACTACAGTCAATAGAAATGCACATTTTAACCTGTTTGTTTGGTTGGTTGGTTTGGTTTTTAGAGGATTTTTGGTTAGTTGTGGTGAGTTTTTTGGTGGGTTTTTTTCTCTCCCACTTGTTCCTAGCCAAATTGAACAAGATATTTTTGGCTTGTTTTATTCAATGGTACCCTAGAGGAAAATATGATGGCAGACATACAAACTCATCTACATATTCAACTAGGAATTTGGCACATCATTTTAAGAACTGCTATGCACACTAGAAAAAAAAAAAAAAAAAAAAAAAAAAAAAAAAAAAAAAAAAAAAAAAGTCAGCATTAGAGAAAGTAAAGATGAGGCAAACCTAGTGAAAAAAAACATGACATGATATAATTCAACAGGATAATACTACTTAGAGAGCAATTTATGCTTGAACAGGGTGTAAAATAATACAAGCTGAATCTTTCCTTAACTTTCATATTTTAGTTACTGGAACACCAAAAGTCAGGCAAAACAATTAGATAATGTTAGCTTACAAAATTGAGGGGATGTCAAGGAAATTCAGAAAGCTCTGAAGTTTTTTGTTTCATGTGGGCAAAAAAAGCAATAGTAAATAAGATGTCTCTCTATTTTTTTGTAAAAGTGGCTCAAAAATGAGGCTTCTGGCATTTGAAATATCCTGCAGAAGATTTAGGCTGAGTAGTTATCATAGAATCATAGAATGGTAAGGTTGGAAGGGACCTCAAAGATCATCTAGTTCCAACCCCCTGCCATAGGCAGGGACACCTCCCACTAGTACAGGTCACTCAAGGTCTCATCCAACCTGGCCTTGAACACCTCCAGGGAGGGAGCATCCACAACCTCCCTGGGCAACCTGTGCCAGTGCCTCACCACCCTCACTGCAAAGAACTTCCTCCTAACATCCAGTCTAAATCTCCCCTCTGCCAGTTTAAACCCATTGCCCTTCATTCTGTCATTACAAGACCTTGTAAATAGTCCCTCCCCAGCCTTCCTGTAGGCCCCCTTCAGATACTGGAAGGTTTCCTCAAAGCCTTCTCTTTTCCAGGCTGAAGAACCCCAACTCTCTCAACCTGTCCTCATAGCAGAGCTGCTGCAGCCCTCTGATCATCTTCGTGGCCCTCCTCTGGACCCACTTCAACACTTCCATGTCCTTCCTGTGCTGGGGGCTCCAGAACTGCACACAGTACTCCAGGTGGGGTCTGACGAGAGCAGAGTAATGGGGGAGAATTATCTTGTTTTAGTGTCTTTAAACTCATGCAGTTATACTGTATCAACCTCACAGTGGAAAAAAAAAAAAAGAAAAGAAAAAAAACAAATGCAAATTTTGACTAATACATGAACTTGAACATTTCATTCTGACAGGTATTCCACCTATGAATCTTTAGAACTACTAATAAGCTGGAAGGGGGTGATGGGGAGGAAAGATCTATTTCAGATGTTTTACATAGTCACAGGACCTTGCTGTCTAGGGAGCTGAAACCAATTAAGGAGTGGATAAATAATACAAGAGACAGAACAATATTGATGCACAAGAGACGACAGAGATCCTTAAACCTTTTTTTCCTCTTCCTCCACGTCTTACAGACCAGCCATTTACCGAAGAGAAAAAGAGACATGCTGTGTGATCACACACAACTGAATAGGATTCAGTTGTACTGAGTGATTTTGTTTTTTGGGGTTTTTTTTTTTTGCTGTTCCAAAGGGTGTTTTGTTTCTCAAAATTGGTGCACCTTTTATGTAATTAATTTCAATTAAAATGGAGAAACAGGTTTTGGAGTTGCTCAAGCTTACATATTAATAGAAGAAGACTCCAATAGTTTGCCCTGGCAAAGGGCCAGAACTGATTTAATGATGTGATTTTATTTCTGTAGGGAAGCTAAGACCAAATTTGGCTTTGGCATTAAAAAATAAAATCAAATCATTATAGGTCTCTGTGGAAATACAAGAAGAGTGACTAGACAGAAACTCAAAAAGTCTTTTTAATTTTCTTCAGGCTGATAAAATGATAGCCAAGAATTTTTTGCGGTGCATAATTCATCAAATCTACTGTTTCATCCTATGAATGGCACATTTAGAATTCCATATCTGCATGTGCAACCTGATATCTGTATTCATAGCATCTCATTCCATGAATCATCCAATTAAAAATGACACAAATCAACATTATTCTAAGATCGCAACCTCACTTCAGTCAATGGAAAAGTTCTAAGTTGCATATGAAAAATACAAACACTAAGTCTGTAAACTATGACAAAATAATAAATAAACCTCAGGCTTGCACAATAAGATATTAGAAATAATTAAAATATGATTAACAGTTAAGTGACAAATTGTCACGTGTGACGTATTTAGCCTGAGCTACAGCCACATTCTAATATATGTGCATTAGTTAAATGTTACCTATTTATACATGAAATCAATATAGTGAGGTAGGAATAGAACTGGCTGTTTGCCCACTTGTTCATAGAGATCACAAAATGGTAGTGTTCAGAATCTTTTTAAAACAAAGATTAGCCTTTCTTTACCTGCTCCTGTTATTGGACTTTCCTTCTCTGATATATAGAAACAGCAATTTTCTTTCCAGGCTAAATTTTACTGCTGCTCATTCCACTCATTTGCTTTTGTGCCCACATTATCCTCCAAAACAAATACTTCTTCTTTTACCGCCCTCCATTTTGACCCTAATTAATTTTCAAATTTATTCTTAGGCTTTATTTTGCTACTTTATTGTCGTTTTGTCAAGTTTCTTTCACTTGACAGTGTCAAATTTACTGCCACTTCTACAACTTCATTCAGCTTTTCAAGGAGAGCACCAACAATCCTTTTCTGTGTTGACAAAACAGTATTTGCCACCAGCGTGTTCAACTTTTACATTTTCAGTGAAAACATTAAATTACATCTTCAAGAAGGACAAATTGGGAAGTCCAAGCCTTTTCATATGACCCACTGACATGCTGCAGCTGGCCTTGATGGTTTGTCAGTGTCATTGTCGCCATAGCTGACCTTGATTGCTAATTTTCTGGACCTGATTCTGACTTTCTAGCTTAGCATTGTGGCTCTTGCCCTGCTGTGCCTCTCAGATGATAGCTTCTTTCTGCCTTCTGTAATCTAAATTAATGTTAATGCCACCACTTATTTTAAGTTGTGCAAACCAAGCACCTCACTAATTATTCTAGAATAAGGAAATGGATAGACACTTGCCTCAGTTCATGTCTTCCTATCAGTATCTTCTGCTGTTTACAGGAGTTGCAAAAAGGATCTTTTATTGCATATTTTCATTTCAAAACAAACCATAAAGACCCATTACCACCATATACACAATATATCGTTTCACATAATCAAACCACTATCTCAAATAAGTAAAACTGTTTTCAGGAAGGGAATTAGGTCTTCTACCTACCTATTTATTGATAGATGGTTGTGGTCCTTTTCATGAAAGAATTGCAGATTTTTGGAGGATAATTGTTGTTCCTGTTGGTTTTCATATTTATATGAGACAGACACACAGTTTTTCTGAGAACCTATGCTACTGGTCCTAACTTTTGATCATTTTTTAGAAGGAATTCATTGCTTAAAGGCATCAGGACCAAACTGCATTTGTGTTGACTTCACAGTCTCAAGACTGGACTTTCAAATTTGTAGACACGTAGAATGGTTTAGGTTGGAAAGGATCTTTAGAATCGTCCAGTTCCAACCGCCCACTCCCACAGGCAGAGATACATTCCTCTAGACCAGGTTGGTCATGGCCCAAACAATCCTGGCCTTGAACACCTCACTGTAAAGAATTTCTTCCTAATACCCAGGGATCAGTACTGGGCCCCATCCTCTTTAACATCTTCATTGATGATCTGGACGAAGGCATCGAGTCAGTCATCAGCAAGTTTGCAGATGACACCAAGCTGGGGGCAGATGTTGGTGGGTTGGAGGGCAGAAGGNCTACTGGAATGGGCTGCCCAGGGAGGTGGTGGAGTCACTGTCCCTGGAGGTGTTCAAGGCACGTTTGGACGTGGCACTTGGTGCCATGGTCTAGTCTTGAGGTCTGTGGTAATGGGTTGGACTTGATGATCTTTGAGGTCTCTTCCAACCTTGCTTATACTGTGATACTGTGATACTGTGATACTGTAAATCTACCCTCCTCCAGCTCAAAGCCATTGCCCCATGTCCTATCACTACAAGCCCTTATAAAATGTCCCTCCCCAGCTTTTTTTATGCCCCCTTCAGGTACAGGAAGGCTGCTATAAGTTCATCTCTGACTTTTCCCCTTATCCATTTTAAAATTTGGCATGGAAATACCCCCAGATTTATTTCTTAAGCAGTTAGACAAAACATGTCCTCAGCCCAACTATTTTGTATATTCCTCTAGCAAGAGGAAAAAGCTAATCACTGTAAATCCCCAAGATTTGTCCATTTACCATCTCTAATCTGTGGGTTTTCAGCATTTTTTGCAATACTTTGATATGTGCCCAGGAGTTCTGAGTTAAAAGTAATTACTTTTGCTCCATTTGCTTTTATGAAGGTGCTATATTCGTCTCATGTTACAATGTTGTCTCTTTCTCCAACAAATAATTCACCTTTATCAACTTTATATGTGTTCTGCTGTGCTCTTCTCTGCATGAGATGAGGTGGCAAGCTGTCTTGTCCTTAAGATCTGTTGACTACATGTCTATCAAGGTGTTAATAATGAATGCCCAGCTGTGATGGGCTGGGTCCATGGTTAACATAACTGATAGATAAATGCCCAAGTAATTCTTATATGGTAGAAAAAAAAAAAAAAAAATAAACACTACAGCACAACTGCCCATAAAGACACTTTGAGGATACTTTTGATCACGCTTGGTTTAGTGCCAAGGCTTTTGATGTTCTATCTTCAAGTAAACAAGATTTAAACACCACAATAGCCAGCCATTTTAAACAGCATCCCATGAGCAGTAAGCTGTTCAAGACAGAAGGAGGAGATGGCTGCAGACCAGCTCACTGTGCTGCCAGGCTGTACACTGAAATCATGTGAGCTCAAAGGTACTAGTCATGGGGAAGCCATCTGAGCATCCACCACATTTAACGCAGCAATCAGACACTGCCATTTGTGAAATGACTAGAAAGAACTTTTTGGAGTTTCTTCCAATATTATTTAATTTATTATATCCTTGTGGCTGCTTCTACCTACTGCATACAATCTTCTAGCTAGCATTTTCCTCCTCTGCTGAGGAAAGACCTTGCTCTCTACAGCTAATTGGAAGGACGATGGATTGAGGTGGGTGTTGCTCTCTTCTCCCAAATAACTAAAAACAGAATGAGAGGAAATGGCTTCAAGTTGCACCAGTAGAGGTTTGGGTTGGATACTATGAACAATTTCTTTGCAGAATGAGTGATCAGGCTTCCTAGGGAGGTGATTGAATCACCATCCCTGGAGGTGTTTGAAAAACAGGTAGACATGGCACTTTGAGACATGGTTTAGTGAGCAGGGTGGTGTTAGATTGATGGTTGTACATGATGATCTTAGAGATCTTTCCCAACCTTAATGATTCTATGATTCCAAAGAATATATTGAGTACCTCAGCCTTTTCCTCATTATGGTTTAAGACAGGCCATTTTCCCCCAAAACAGAAGTGAGGGAAAGTAACACAAAAAAAATATCTGGGTTGACATAAAGAGATTTAGTTAGCAAAATGAGATAATGCAATGCACAATTACCTTGGCCCAAACCCAGAAACAAAACACAGCAACCAGAACAGGAAGACTCTCATGTTACAATCTGAACTTCAAGCTCTATAATCATAGAATCATAGAATAAGGTTCTAAGGGACCTCAAGGATCATCTAGTTCCAAACCCCTGCCATAGGTAGGGACACCTCCCACTAGTACAGGTCACTCAAGGCCTTGTCCAACCTGGCCTTGAACACCTCCAGGGAGGGAGCAGCCACAACCTCCCTGGGCAATCTGTTCCAGTGCCTCACCACCCTCACTGGAAAGAACTTCTTCCTAACACCCAGTTTCAATCTCCCCTCTGCCAGTTCAAAACCACTGCCCCTTGTCCTGTCATTGCAAGACCTTGTCAATAGTCAGTCCCCAGTCTTCCTGCTCCAGCCAGCACTTCATTTTGAAGATGAGATGACAACAGCATGAACACTTCCTACCTGGAGGTGTTCAAGGCCAGGTTGGATGAGCCCTTGAACAACTTGGTCTAGTGGTCAGGGGTGACCTCATTAACGTTTATACAGAGGGTGAATGCCGAGAGGAAGGAGCCAGTGCTCTTCTCAGTGATGCCCAACGACAGCACAAAGGGCAATGGATAGAAGTCGAGGCATAGGAAATTCCATGTAAACACGAAGAATTTTTTTTCCCTGTGAGAGTGACAAAACACTGGAACAGGTTGCCATGGGGTGTTATGTACCTGGAGATATTCAAGACCCACCTAAATACCTGTGTGATTTGGTATAGGTGATCCTGCTCTGACAGGGGGGTTAGATTGGATGATCTTTAGAGGTCCCTTCAAGCCTTCAACCTTCTGCAATTCTGTAATTCTGTGAGTATAAGGTATCCCTGCCTCTGATGGGGGGAAGGGGTTGGAACTAGTTGATCTTTAAGGTCCCTTCCAGTCCAGACTATTCTATGAGTCTATATTTTCCCATTTTCCTTAATACATTATAAAAAAACAAACAAACAAAACCCCAAAAGAACCAAAAAACACCAACACATTAGCCTGGCTTCTTCTCTCTACAATTATTAATAAACTGTGTAGGTGAGCCACTTGGGAATATGGCTTAGTGGTGGACATGGTACAGTAGGTTTAATAGTTTGATCTTGAATGTCTTCCCCAACCTAAATGATTCTATGGTTCTAATGCAACTAATATTTTCTGTATGCATCTTGGAAGAGATTCCTGCTGATGAGGTTTGAACTGTTCATTTAAACTATTCTTGTAGGTTTTGCAGAGTTAGTTTAGATATATTTGACTGGCATGAAAATGTCTCTCAGACTCTCAAAACATGCTAATCATTTTCAATTCAAACTAGATAAAAAGCATTACCAAAAAAAAAAAAAGAAATAAAAAAAAAAAGAAAAAAAAAGGGGGGGGGGAAAAGTTGTTCAGTTCTAAGTAGCATTTTGTTCTGAAAATTTCAACCAGCATGAGTCGGGAAGCCTAAAATTAAGAGTATATGGACTCAATACTTAAATGAAGTCAGCAGCATTCTACATACTGTGCTATTTGTAGTAGTCAGCCTTTCTCAACATCTATTTTGAAAATCACCTGGAAGTTTTATTAAGTGACTTCATACAAAGTTTTCCTAAAAGGCTAAACAGCTTCTTATATAAAACATCATCTTGTCTTCTTTTAGCCCTAATAACTTAGAAGAATTAATGTCCTGGTGTGGATTAGCTCAGCACTGACTTTGCTCAGTGGTTTCCATCTCGGTCTCTGCTCAGGCCTGGCACTTTCTGCAGCTCACAGCAGGTTTGCACAGAGAGGGGCTGTAGAGAAACGTGGCTGGACTCCACCAGGGCAAAGCAGAATCCCATTTCATTACAGCCAGAGCTAACTTTTATACCATAATATGGGCAGAGTATTAACATAATACGAATAGTGTACAATCTTGTTTGTCTGAGAGACTCTTCCTTTTCATCTCTTGTTTTCCTGTGCCACTGAGCCCATTATCTCTTCCTCTACTTCTCTCCCATGGAGAAAGCATCCTGTAGCTTCTGGGAACCAAGGCTGTTCACTCTCTACGAAGCTCAGTATTTTTCTTTCTTACATTTGCAGAAGATGTTCATGAAACCTGTGGATGTGGCACTTGGAGACGTGGCGGCCTTGGTTTGATGATTGGACTCAATGATCATAGAAGTCTTTTCCAACCAAACCAATTCTATGGTTCTATAAACTACCATGTCTACCTGTCTCTTCAACACCTCCAGGGATGGTGATTCAACCACCTCTCTGGACACCCTGTTCCAATGCCTGACCACTCTTTCAGTCAAGAAATTTTTCCTAACATCCAATCTAAAATGTTTAGTTGCATCATTTGTTGTATTATTAAAGGGTTAATATGACCTACTGGTCATCATTTGCATGCTACATCCAAGAATAATGGAAGCATTTTAGCAAAGTTTATTTAGGTGCTACTATCCAAATTAATAGGTTTACTTGGCGGGGGAGGGGGGAGGGGGGAAATTCTGCTTGACATTTTGTATTTTGACTGGCATTTGCTAGTTGCCAGCTGTCAGAAGGAAAGGACTATGACACATGCCGATAGCAGCATATGCCTTTTTGGGTGCTGAATAGAGTTTTGATACAAAAAATCAAATGATCCATAACATATTATACTGTCATTTAAAAACAAAACAAAACATAAAAACAAGCCACACAGCAGAAATGTAGCATTTTGCATGCTCATAAGAAATTTTTGTTCCTCGAGGCTCAATCTAGCATTTTCTCCCTCTGTTTGGAGACATAATGAGGAAAATATTTATTCCATTAATTGATATGGCCTTTCTTTCTTTCTTTGGTTTTTTTTTTCCTTTTTTTTCCCCCAGTATGTTAATGACTTTCTGAGAATGAAGGTTTCTTGCAACAAGCAAACTTTGATTCTGTCCTTTCCTCCTTCCTGCCAGATAATAGAATGATAGACTAGTAGAATTGTTTCAGTTGGAAAAGACCTCTAAGATCATGAAGTCTAGCCATTAATCCAACATGATGATGGGCGTTAAGCTGTGTCTTTATGTGCCATGTCCACACATTTCTTTAATGGATCTGTATGTTGTTTTTCCATCCTACCACACTATCTTCTCCATCATTCATGACATCATTCATAACTTGTCATGTCTAGAGGAGGGCAATAAAGCTGGTGAAGGGTCTAGAGAATAGGGCTGATGAGGAATGGTTGAGGAAACTGGAGTTATTTGGAGAAAAAGCAGTCAAAGGGAGACCTTCCAGTTCTCTACAACCCTGTGAAAGGAGAATGGAGTGAAGTGGGTCTTGGTCTCTTCTCCCTTGTAAAAAGTGATAGGCCATGAGAAAATGGCCCTAAGTTGCACCAGGGGAAGTTCAGGTTGAGTCTTAGAAGAAATATCTTTACTGAAAGGATTCTCAGAGACAAGAATGGTCTGCCCAGGGAGGTGAGTGAATTTCCATCCCTGAAGGTGTTTCAAAGACAAAGAAATGTGGCCCTGCGGGACAAGGTTTAGCACCAGACTTGATAGAATTTGATAATGTTTGGACTCGATGATCTAGAATTCCTTTTCCAGCCAAGGTGATTTCATGATTCTGTGATTTATTCTAATATTTATGTTACTTTTTGTTCTTATTTTGATGAGAAAACATCACTTTCTTTCCCCCAAGGAAACAGGAGCCAGTTTGCTTCCTGTAAAGGGAAATTGCAACTTCTGAATGTTACAGAAACTCGCTGATGTCTGGATTTCTTTATCAAATAAGTGGCTCCTGATATGACTAAACTTGGAGAAAAGTGATTTTAAATTCCCTAAACAGTCAACAGGGTAAAATGAGTATTCCCTTGCTAAGTGAGTCAATACACTTATCTTTCTTCAAGAACCATCTGTGGAGCTATTCAAACTGTGATACTAACTTGAACAAACAGATACTTGAATCAAGAAATTTAATTTATTCTTGACTATTTACATGCAATGGATCATTGTTTCTAAGAAACATTTCACTGTTATTATCTACTGAATGTTACTGCATTTCTCCAAAACCACAGGAATTGTCTGGTTTCCCCCTTGAGTTTGGTTAAGTTGAAATATGTCTTCCGTTATGTTCTGGCTTATCTATGTTCATTGTTTATTGACTCTAAAAAGGCCAAAACCTATTCATCAGATATCTAAGTGACTGTATTTAATAACTGTCGTGGTAGGCTTGAACAGGCCAAAATAGTCTTATACTATGTCCTGGCTTACCCAGACATGTTTTTCTGCTCTCCCTCCTTCTGTTTTGGGGAGAAGGAATCACAGGGAAGAGAACAAAAAACCTGGAGCCACTGAGTCTAAGGACTCTGGCTTGTCCAGACTTGTTTTGCATTCTGTGGTAAACAAGGTGCACAGGCTCAGCTTGTGTATGCCTTGTGCAAGGCCTATGTTTTTCCCACATTTGGGTAAAGCAAGCCTATGTCTTCACCTAATATGGCCAAGCTTGGCTAACTGCCATTCTGATTGGCTATTCTGTGTCCAAAGGCCCATTAGTCTCAGACTGTATTAATAAAAGCAGATGAGCAGGTGACACAACCTGCTCTGCCATTGTATCTGTGCTCTGCCATTGTATCTGTGCTCTGCCATTGTATCTGTGCTTGCTGCTTGCTGTTGCCTTATTATATCCTGAACTGCCTGTAAACTCCACTGCCTCGAGTTCACCAGGAACAGGCCCTAAATGCCTCCACGCAATCTGCCTGCACAGCCAGCGTGACATTGTGCCGAGACTGCACATGGCCAGACATCCTGCCTGAAAGTCTCCTGCCAAGATGGGAAGATCTAGAGATACACAGATTATCCAGAGAACCAGAACCAGGTCAGAGATCGTCTACCTCCTTTCCCCAGCAGCCTGGGAAGAATCAGAAATCTCAGGGCCTGACAAGACTGTAACAGAATTCCCAGAACGCGTTTGGGCACTGTCTGAGGGTGTAGCCAGCCCTGCCAGTCAGGAGATAATTTTGTAAGTAAATACTTAAACCTTCTTGTAATTCACCATTGCCTTCTGCCATAAGTAGAAAGGAGCTCCATTTAGTGGGCACACGGTACAATGAACTGCAAGGGGTACATTGACCTCAGGAACCTTCTCTTCCAGTTCAATCCAGTTCAATTAGTGTTATATACTTCTACTAGTTACTGCTAGATCTAGCTATTTCTTTGTATAATGTTTCCATGACCTTTGAAGAAGAACCTAATTATTATTAAAAATAGCAGTTGGGGTGGCGAGAGTCCTGAATATCAAAATTAATAATCAATATTAATTTTGGAAAAATATCATCTGGCATCAATTAATTACCTCTCCATAACAGTCACATCTTGATGCTTTATGCAGAACACAAAGCATCTTTGCTCTGTTGATGATTTAAATTACAGAAGGATTATTTTCAGGCCTATAGCTGATGTAAAATTACAAAGTATTAGAGTTGTTTTGGTTGGCAAAGATCTTTTAAGGTCATCTAGTTGAACCATTATCTAAATCTACCATGTCTGGTGCTAAACAAATATAGAATCATAGAACTGTTTTGGTTAGGAAAGACCTTCAAGATTATTGAATCCAATGATTATGTTAACTAAACCAAGTCCCATGCTAAACAAAAATAAATGATGTAATGGTTTTGTTTGGAAAAGATTTTTAAGGTCATCCAGGCCAACCATTCTCTAACTCTTACAAATTTGGGGCTAAATCATGTCCCTCAGCACCACACCTCTGTGTTCTAAATACCTCCAAGTATGGGGATTTAACCTTGTCCCTAGGCGATCTGTTCCAGTCTTGGAGAACCTTTTCAGTCAAGAAATTTCTTCTACTATCCAATCTAAACATCCCCTGGTGCAGCTTGAGGCCATTTCCTCTTATACTATCACTTTTTAGAAGGGAGAAGAGATCAAATTCCACCTCACTCCAGCCTCCTTTCACAGAGTTGTAGAGAGCCAGAAGGCCTCCCCTCAGTCTCC
The DNA here is from genome assembly GCA_013399055.1 of Ramphastos sulfuratus. NCBI lineage: Eukaryota > Metazoa > Chordata > Aves > Piciformes > Ramphastidae > Ramphastos > Ramphastos sulfuratus. The sequence goes on along the minus strand of WBNM01027964.1, from coordinate 7,690 downwards.
TCTTCTTCATGCTGAACAATCCCAGTTCCCTCAGCTGCTCCTCACCAGACCTGTTCTCCAGACCTGCATCATTCCCATTCTCTGGACAGCACTTCAGTGTGTTTCTCCTAGTGAGGCTTTAATCAGTATCAGAAACTTTTATACTTGTGTTTGCCATATATTATTTATACTTTCATTAAGTATGTTATTCAGAGGGGAAGAGAAAAAGTAATAATGTAGTTATATATTTTAAAAACTGCAATTTAAAACATGCATTTTAAGAATTCTATATATTAAACCAGTACCTAGATTCTCAAATCTGATCTCATTATTAAAATTAATGCTATATTAATAAAAACCAGTAAAATACATTTTCAGTTATATTTCTGAGCCTAAGGGGAACAAACATGGGGAAAAAAATGTCATTCGAAACTGCAGAAAAAGAGTTTAAAAGTTTTCTTTTAACTGTATTTACAAGTTCAAAACCAACCCACATTAAGAAATATCTGTGTTCTTTTCTTTTTGTTATGATGGAAAAAACAGTGTAAGAAGAGCTTCTGTATACACACTGAGCATGTACACAAATACTAATAATACATATGCCCAGAAATAGTTTCCTATATTTTAGTCCAGGTAGGAGAAAAACTAATGGGTGTTATCCAGAAGAATGTCAGTTAAATTACTGATGGTATCCGACTTCTTTTTCCTAGAAGATAGGATTTCAAGGGAGGAATATGTAAGGAATCAGATATGGAGGTCACATTTCAAAGTCCCTTTTCTTAACCTGCTGCTCTCTAAAGATAGAAATCTAACTGCACAGAAGTGAAACTTACAGAAGGAATATTTTCAGTGGTCCAGATCTTCTCTGAATTCAGTCACAAAGAAGTTGAAGATGAAAGAAGGTGCAGTGATCTGGGGGGAAATAAAATAACACGTGGGATGTTTAATCTGTAAATTTGTAAAAATTCCTGCTAGTTAACCCTTAACTTACTACTGTTTGGCTGCTAGAGTCATTGTCTTCATATTAGAACACAATCATAGACCAACTTGGGTTGGAAGGCACCTTAGAGCTCATCTAGTTCTGACACATATGTTGTGGGCAGAGACAACTTCCACTAGACCAGGTTGCTGAAGGTCCTGTCCAACCTGGCCCTGAACACCTCCAGGGAGGGGGCATTCACCATCTCCCTGGGAAACCTGTTCCAGTGTTTCACAACCCTCAGTAAAAAGAATTTCTTCCTATTGTCTAGTCTAAATCTTCCTTCTTCCTGCTTCAGACCATTTCCTATCACTACAATCCCTTGTTAAAAGTCCCTTCCCAGTTTCCCTGTAGCCCCCTTCAGGTACTGGAAAGCCTCTAGAAGGTGTCCCTGGAGCCTTCTCCAGGCTGAACAGCCACAGCTCTCCCACTTTGCCCTAATAGGAGAGGTGCTCCAACCCCCTGATCATCTTCATGGCCTCGTCTGGATGCAGTCAAGCAGTTCCATGTCCTTCTTGTTCTAGAGGTACCAAAACTGGAAGCAGTACTCCAGGTCTCACCAGAGGACCGGACTGCCAGTGACCATTGCTGGCTCATGTTGAGTTTTTTCATCAGCTGACACCCTCAAGTCTTTCTCAAGAATGTTCTTCAGCCATTCCTTGCCCAGCCTGTATTTGTGCTTGGAATTGCACTGACACAGGGGTAGGACCTTGTACTTGGCTTTGTTGAAGATCATGAGGTTCTGTTGTGCCCACATATCAAACTGTCCAAGCCAAGATAAGGCTTAATCATTTTATCCATATATCTTACAATTCATACTTTTAATTAAAAACAGACAAATACAAAAAAGATAACAAATTAAATTCTGATATAAACATAATCTAGCTTTGAATTTTAGTAAAAATGTGTTATGAAAAAAATAATCGTGGAACATAATTTAATATTCTGTAAGCAGTTTGTCACTTAGATGCAGCTCTATTATTTCTTCTGCCTGACTGAGCAACTCTAAATATAATTGATTAATTAATAGTTTTGGTTTTTTGCCTGTTGGGCTTTCAGATCAGCTGCATAAGTAAAGAGACAAATATTCTGTGCTTGGCTCATTGTAGGCATTAAGAAATATATTCTTTTACACTTTATGTTCCTTTACACTTTAATTTCCTTCCTACATATTGTATTTGTGGGGGGAAAAAAAAAAAAGTACTGTTAAATGTGATGTTAAATGTTTGTGTGTAACCTTTCCTTTATTGAAAGCATAATTAGGAAAAAAAATCACAGATATAAAAGAACATTTGATTTAGAATAAAGGAGCAGTGAACAGTTCCAGCTTCTACGGAAGAGTTATTTTTCTTTCTAGAAATATGAGGATTTTCCTTTCTTTCCCTTAGAATGGCTTGATTTGCCAAAACAGAATCTCTTAATTGTCTTTGCACCAATTTATGGGAACATTCCTTAGGTGTAACACTGAGTATCTAGCACACAGAATTAAATAACAATATTACAGGCAATTTACACTGTGCTGAGGGTAGCAGAGATCATAATTCTTTATCACTCTAGATGCTCATGTTTTAATTTTTTGAAGTAATGCATACCTTTTTGTTCCAGAACAAAAACCAGATGCTGAACAATCACTATTTTCTGCCTAGCTCTAATAAATTATGGACTATGCAGTGAAAAAAATGTAATTTTAAAGGTTCATTAAATGAATATAGAAGCAGTTCCATGTAATAAAATGAACTTGTTTGAAATGGAGTTTTTTTAGTATTTACATTGGAAATAATATTAACATTCACAGCAAAAAATCCACTTGCAAGAGTGATGATAACAGTGCTTAACAACATATCCTTTCACATGAACTACGTGGGATAGAATATTTTTATATTCTTAATGTAAAGATGCACTGTATACTAAATTTCCATCTCTGGAAGCATTCAAAATACTCCTGGGTGCGTTCCTGTGTGAACCTCTTTAGGTAAACCTGGTTTGGCATGATGCTTGGATTTGATCTCCAGAGGTCCTTTCCAACTCTTAGCATACTGTAAAATCTGGATCTTCAGTTGAGAGATGCAAGTTTTACCTAGAAAGTCACTGGAATGACAAATACCTCTGCTTTTCAGCCAGTTAAAAATATCTTCACTACCTCATCTGTCATCTCCTATGAGTATCTTTTAGAGGTTATTTACTTTGGGGATAGGAAATTGGAATCAAGAGAGTCCAGTAAGCTCACAAATGTTATCAGCATGGACAGGTGACTGAACAACTGTTATTTGAAATCATTTGCACGTAATAAGTATGAATAAAGATTCACAGATTCACGAATTGTATTGAGTCANTAGCATTTTACCATTCTCATTGTGAAGAACTTTCTCCTTACATCCGATATAAATCTACCTTGTTCCAGTTTAAAACCATTGCCCCTCATCCTGTCTCTGCCAACCCTTCTACACAGCCCTTCTGCATCCTTCCTGTAGGTCCTTTTCAGAAAATGAAATGTTGCTATAAGGTCTCCCCAGATCTATAGTTCATGAAATCATCTTGTCATTTGGGAACATAATGTGAGGAAAAGACCAAGAGTTAGGAAAACAACCTATCACTGATCCTTCTGACAGTCACACAAGAAGAAAGCTGTGCTTGGCTTAAATGTGGAAGTTTGTCTGATCTGATAAAGTCAGGAGGACTCATTGGAGCATCATAACCACATGCATGCGAGATATAAACTCTGCTTGACAACTTTATCACTCTTTAGCTCTTTGCTATTTCTGCAGTTCTGCAGACATTTTCACACTTCTATTAGAAACTAATTTCCACATCCTTAAAAATGGCTGTTTTCATGTTATAAACAATGCTAAATATTGAAATCTTTGCTTCAGTATTGGACCCTTCACTGCATGAAAGACACTAAATAACTGGAGCATGTCCAGAGAAGGGCAAGAAAGGTGGTGAAGGGTCTGGAGAGCAGGACTGGTGAGGAGCAGCTGAGGGAACTGGGGTTGTTTAGTCTGGAGGAGGCTGAGGGGAGACCCCATTGCCTTCTACAACTCCTTGAAAGGAGGTTATTATGTGATGGGGCTTGTTATCTTCTCCCTAGTATCAGTAGATAGAATGAGAGGAAATTTCCTGAAATAATGCCAGGGGAAGTTTAGTCTGGATATTAGAAAAATCTCTTTACAAAATGTGGTGAGACATTAAAGTAGGCTGCACAGGGAGGTAAAGGAGTCACATCCCTGGAGGTATTCAAGAAGCATGTGGGCATGGCACTTTGGTGATGATCTTAAAGTTCTCTTTTAACAAAATATTTCTGTAATTCTATGACCATCATCCTCTGGAAAAGTTCCATTTTCTATATTTCAAAGAGAATTGAATTATTTGTTGTTCACAAATGAGGAAAATAGAGCTCATAATATTTTGTCTGTGTTTCATAGCTGAGAAATAATAACAGAAAGTAAAATCCACCTGGGAATATTTATCATAATATTACCTGTATTTTAATATTTTCTCTTTTAAGATGCTTCAGTCAACTAATGAGAAATTTCTCTTCTTCCTAGTGATAAAGGAAGACTAATATTTGACCTAAATGTCCCAGTCATAGTGAATAGTCTAGTGGATAGTCTAGTGAATAGTCTCCTGGATAGTCTAGTTAATAGAATCATAGAATCACAGATTTTTTTTAGTTGGAAAAGACTTTTAAGATCGAGTCCAACCATTACATAATTCTACCAAGTCTGCTGCTAAACCATGTCCCTGAGTACCACATCTCTGCATCTTTTAAACACCTCTCAAACACCTACTTTATTCAGTAGTGGGCTCATGTTCTCCACAGTCTTCCATTTGCACTTTTTCATTTTGAGAAACCTTTCCTGTTGCCCATCACAAGCCTTGCTGGGTTAATCTAGATCTTTCTTATGTCTAGACCTTTCTTCTTCACTGGTTTTGTCATTTTGGTTGTTTCCCAGAAATGTTGTTTGCCAAGGGCTTGTTGGTGTACAAAATGCCTGGACTTCTATTCTGATATCCCATATGGTCTACCTTGTGTTCCCAAATGCCTACCACAATGAAACCTATTTTCCTGGCAGTCACGGAGGCCTCGATGAGTCCACGCTACCTATTTTCTATTGTTCAAGGATGGTTTGGGATTTTTCTTATTATTTTGGCAGGTATCTGTGAACAGGTGCCTTGAGGTGCAAGGAGCCATGTGGTGTCTGTGCAGAGGGGCTGTCAGAGAAGATGGACTTCCCTCCCCTTTTCCCAGAGAACAGATGTCCTTTGCAGTGTTTTGCAGACCTTCCTATCTCAATCCTATTGGTACCTGGCATCTCTGCTTAATGGCAAAGGCTCTACCAACTTCTGCATGGGCACCCAGCCATCCAAACAGATGGCCCCAGACTCAGCAGCCAAAAAAATATAATTTATATGGATGTAATATGTTTTTAAAGGCCATAATCCCAACTGGCCACACTGAAGTGGTTATACTTTCTCAGCTCCTCTAACTGTTAATCAGACAACGTGCTGTTGCTGCTTCTTTGATCTGGATTAATATTTCAGATTGCAGTGGAGAAATTTTGGTTCACAGTCAACTAGAATTAATATTTATCCCTCTGGCATTTAGTAAGAATGAGTGACTTACGAACTTATTTAGGTCATAATATTTAGCAGTTATATAATAATACTTAATTCCAAATCTCTAACACATTCAACACACATATTGATTAATTAATGTTCCACACCTATAGAACCAATTGAGGTCGAGGTAACCAGTGTAAACACAGCAGGGTAGATGAGGTCAATGTGTCCAAATCTGGGAATATTTTCAAGCCTGCCTTTGCTGAAAGCTCATTTGAAATATAACAGAAGTTGGTGCTTTCTTCATATCCTTAATCACCAAACCAAGCTCATTAAATGAGATTCTGATTAACCCTTTCTAAGGCAGATGGCATTAGACTAGAATTGCAATGCAGTTGACCTGATGGAAAGCAGCTCCAAGGAGTCCTGGTGAGTAACAAGTTCACCAGGAGTCATGAATATGCCCTTGTGTCCAAGAAGGCAAATGGTCTCCTGGTATGCAGTAAAAAGAGTGCATCCAGCAGGCTGAGGGAGGTTCTCCTCTCCCTCTACTCTGCCTTGATGAGGCCACATGTGGAGTACTGTGTGCAGTTCTGGTCTCCCCAGTTCAGGAGAGACCTGGAACTATTGGAGAGAGTCCAACAGAGGGATACAAAGGTGTCGAGGGCACTGGACCATCTCTCTTATGATGAGAGGCTGAGAAACCTGGGGCTGTTAGCCTGAGGAAGAGCAGTCTGAGAGGGGATCTTACCAATGCTGATCAACTTTTAACAGGTAGGGGACAAGAGGGGCAAGAGGATGGTGTCTTTTCAGTGGTGCCAAGTGATAACATAAAGGGCAATGGGCACAAATGAGAACACAGAAGTTTCAATTGAGCTTAAGGAAAAACTTCTTCCTTTGATGGTGTCAAAGCCCGGGGGCAGTCTGCCCAGAGAGGTTGTGGAGAGATTCCAAACCCACCTGCACAACTTGATCTAGGCAAACTTTAATAGGGGGATTTGGACTTGATAATTTCCAGAGGGCCCTTCAAACCCGTCCTTTTTTGTGATTCTAGGATTCTGTTAATGGTTTCCTGTTTCAAACTTCATAACATTTTTCAAAGAGCCATTACTTTAAATCCATCCAAATCTTCAGGAACTTTTCTTTAGGTATTATTTACATACCTGTGCTGTAATGACTTTAATTACCTAATTGTACCTACAATCAGTCATGCAAGTGACTTGGTTACTCCAGTTTTCAGTGTATTACTTTAAGAATTTAATGACTTAGGCAATTATATAAACAGGCCTTTGAAATGAGCTGGGAACTGTCTTACTCATAATTTCATGAAGCTACTTTTTTCAGAAGACTCTCATAGTTGCAGACTTTGAGTATATAGTTCATGTCTTAGGTCACTAGAAAAAACAGAAACCTCTAGAATCAATTGTTCAACAATTTTCTCTTTTTCTTACAGCAAGTTACCAAATACACTGAAATTTTATTTGTTTCACAATTTGACAAAAGTGGTTTTAAAAAGCTCTATTTTTTTAAATTTGCATTTTAAATATCTCTTATTTTTTATAAAAATGTGTTTAAAATTTTTTTTTTTTTTAGGTTTCATTTACAAAAACTTTTCTTTGTTTGTTTTTTTTTTAAAGTTGTATTTCCAAAAGCTTTATAATTTTTTTTCAAATTGGATTTTTCCAAGCAGTACAAAGACCTACCTTTTCCATAATAAAAAGTTAAGTATTTGCATGCATTTTATCCTGCTCTGTATAACAAAAGCTACTGAAATATTTTTTAAGCCAGAATTCTTTTTATTTTATTTTAATTTAATTTAATTATTTTCCCATTAGCAACAGTCAGTCTGTGTTTTATGTTATTGTACACAGAGTCTCTCGTGTTTTATGTTATTGCACACCAAGTCTCACTCTCTTTCAGGATACTAACACCAAATTATGTCTACTATTAGTTGCAAATATGAATTGTGACATTCTTGTCATGTTAAACAAGATTTTAAAAGCATTTTCTTTTCTGGTACATCCTTTTCAGGATGTCTGTTACAAATTCACCTTTGTAACAGACTGATTATCAGCAGATTATAATTATCAGCACATAGAGATGATTGGGAGATGCACAAGTAATTCAAACTGGGAAAATATGTCCAAACACAACATTGAAGTGTTGGAGCAG
>WBNM01027963.1:144871-167072 GCA_013399055.1 Ramphastos sulfuratus | reverse complement strand
CTAGATGATCTTTGAGGTCCCTCCCAACCTTACCATTCTGTGATTCTATAAGATGTCACCCCTCTGCCTGCTGCTGGAGCTGCTCTGCATGGGGCTGGAGTGGCAGTGTGCTGCAAAACTGGAGTGGCTCCTGCAAAGTCCTGGCTGCTGCTGCTGTCTCTGAACGAGAACTACTGTGGCCAGGGAGACCCTGAGGTTGCCCCTGCCCACTTTACCAGGCTGCAGTGGATCCAGATCACAGGATGGTAGGGGTTGGAAGGGACCTCCATAGATCGATTCCAACCCTCCTGCCAGAGCAGGACCAGAGAATCTAGCTCAGGTTGCACAGGAACACATCCAGACAGGCTTGAAAGTCTCCAGGGAATGAGATTCAGAGATACAGCTGGTGGGAAGCCAATAGAGAAACAGATCTGCAGAACATGATTACCTGCTTTGTATTTTCAGGAGCTCACATCCACTTTTATTACAGAATCAGGGAATTGTGGAACTGTCAGGGTTGGGAGAGACCTTTCTGATCATCAAGTCCAACTGCTCACCTGGAGCTCACAACTCCAACACTGCTGCTAAGCCACTACCACAAAACCATGTCCCTAAGGAGCACGCTCATGCATCTTTTAAGTACCCACAGCAATAGTGACTCTACCACCTCCCTGGGCAGCCAATGCTGGTAACCCTTCCTGTGAAGAAATTTTTGCTGACATCCAACCTGAGCCTCTCCTGGCACAACTTGAGGCCATTTTCTGGTCTGACCTGCACCTAGCTCCAACCTCCTTTGAGGTAGTTGTAGAGGGTGATGAGGTCTCCCCTCAGCCTCCTCTTCTGAAGACAGAACAACCTCAGTTCCCTAAGCCTGTTTCTCCTAAAACCTGTATTCAAAACAACCTGGGTTGGAAGGGACCTTGAAAAATCATCTGGTCCAAATTTTTGTGGGAAAGAATTCCTATTATCTAACACTCTATGGCTGGCCCATCTTCAAAATCTTCACTAAGGGGGATTCTACCACATCCTTGGGAAGGTTGCTCCAGGGAATGTTGTTTTTCCCCCTGTAAAAAGATCACAGAATCATGGAAATGTTCAGGTTGGAAAAGACCCTCAGGATCACCAAGCCCAACCATATCCCCAAGTCCCACATCCAAATGACTTTTAAACACACCCAGGGTTGGTGACTCCACCACCTCCCTGGGCAGCACATTCCAATCCCTGACCGCTCTTGCTGGGAAAAGTTTGTTCCTAATGTCCAGTCTAAACCTACCCAGTGGCAGCTTGAGGCCATTCCCTCTTGTTCTGTCAATACTTACCTGTGAGAAGAGACCAGCAACAACCTCTGCACAGCCTCCTTTCAGGTAGCTGTAGACAGGAATGAGGTCTGCCCTCAGCCTCCTCTGTTTCACACTAACCATCCCCAGCTCCCTCAGTCACTCCTCATAAGACTCACTCTGCAGGCCCTTCACCTTCCCTGCAGGTTAGGTCCTTGCTTTCTGCTGGGGTGGGTGATCAGTGCGTGACAAATCTCTGTTCCTTGCAAGCGTTTTCAGAGCACTTCCTGAGCACGATCATGAGCAGCCTCTGCTGTGCCAGGAGGCTGGAGGGGAAGCTCAGGACTCATGAATGAGACACTTCCAGACGTCACCAAAGAGGGGGTGTCATTTATGAGGGGAATTTTTGCTTTAGGGCTTCCTGAATATTCATGATGTGCTGGTTCCTGCTGATCCATGTTTCTGTTGTCTCGATTAGTCAGCTGATACTGTGAAGAGCTTGAATCAGCTCCAACGTTTTCAGAAACTAGCCCCACTTCAAAGGAAGGGAACACCACTGTCAGCAGCTCACAGGACACCCAGCTGCACATCTGGCCTGAAGCTGGATGCTTGGGGTACCACGTAGGCACACTCCAGGAGAGAAAGGAAAACACATATCTGGTTTGGCTCTATTTTGTGCAACACTCCTCATGCAACTCAATCAAGCTGATTTCTGCCCAAGCAAGATGGAAAAACAGATGATGCCCCTGATCCCTGCAGGAGGGTTGGACTGGATGACCTTTGGAGGTCCCTTCTGACCCAAACCATTCCACGATGCCAGTGTGACAGAGCTGTTGAAAAGGCTGAGCAAGAGAGAGGAGGTTGGGAAAGACAATAAAAAAAGGGATGGGTAAAAATCACAGGAGGTTGTTGCTGTAAGCAGTGGCACCATGAGCCCTGCAGCATGCAGCTGGCCAGTGCTGGGCAAAATGTCCTGCTTGGATTGGTCATGCAGTGAAAAGTGGAGTAGGTGCTGCATACAGCAGACTCAGGCTAGGTGAACTTCTTGTGGCTGCCCTTTTACCATTGGCCCTGGTCCCCGGGGAGCACACTGGCCTAACATCACAGTATGTCCTGTGAGATGTGTTTGTGTTTGTCTTGCAAGCTGTGGATTGGCTCATTTTGTATGCTAAAGCTTTTCCCTGTGAGGATGAGGACCACAGGCACAAGGGCCATGGCTGTCTGATCTGTCCAGCTGTCCAAATGCCAAGGAACCTGTGGGTGCTGCTGTGGAGAGATGGGGCACAGTTGCAGGGAAGTGAGGGTTCCCCTGTACTCAGCATGGCTCAGGGCACACACTGAGTACTGGGTTCAGTTCTGGGGCTGTCGCCACACTGAGGTCCAGGAGTGGCTCCAGACAGGGGCAACAAAGCTGATGAAGGGTCTGGAGAACAGGTCTGGTGAGGAGCAGAGAAGGGAACTGTTTGGTCTGGAGAGGAGGATGATGAGAGGAGACCTTCTGGCTCTCTGCAACTATCTAAAAGGAGGCCGGAGTGAGGTGGGGATTAATCTCTGCTGGTAGGACAAGAGGAAATGGCCTCAGATTGCACCAGGGAAGGTTTGGGTTGGAGATTAAAAGAAACTTCTCTGAAAGGATTCTCAACCACTGGCCCAGGCTGCCCAGGGAGGTAGCTGAACCCCCATCCCCAGAGATGCTGCAAAGAGGCAGAGATGCAGTGATGAGGGACATGGTTTAGCACCAGGTTTGGTTCATTTAGATCATGGTTAGATTCAATGCTCTTAAAGGTCTTTCCCAACCAAAATGACTCTGTTACTCTATTCTCTGTGAGGTTGACAGAGCACTGGCACAGGCTGCCCAGGAGGGTCGTGGAGTCTCCCTCTCTGGAGGTATTCAAAACCCGCCTGGATGTGTTCCTGTGTGATCTGGTACAGGTGATCCTGCTCTGGCAGGATTTCCTCATCTGGCTACCCTTTTTGGCTGAAGGAAGTTTCTCTTTTTCTTTTCTCTTTTAGCTTTAGCAAATCTTGAAACTTAGAATCACAGAATCATTTAGGTTGGAAAAGACCTTCAAGATCATTGAGTCCAACCATTAAACTCTACTCTACCAAGTCCACAACTTGCTCTTTGGTGTCACTGATGACTTCTGCTCCCCAAAACTGTAAAGAGAGTGGCAGGAAAGGCAGATTAGCCTCACAAAATGAAGCTTGCCATTTAATATGTAGTTGTTGTATACTGAGAGTTTGCAGTAGAAGTCTCTAACTGGAATTTATAAACTGCTCATAGACAGATTTCCAAAATGATCACTGTGGACTGGCTGATCTTGGAGGTCTTTTCCAACTGAAACAATTCTCTGATTCCATTCCTGTCAACCTGCCAATACAAGGGGCTGGCCAAGGTACATGGACAGTGGGTATAAAAATCTACTTTCTGTTCCTTTGATCAGGTTTGGCTGCACAATTCTGTCTGTTTTCTACAGAAAACCACCAGCAGTAAGAGCTGCCTTATTAGTGGCAGTCTCAGTGTTGCTAATTGGCTCCTCTTCAGGACTAAAATATTGCCTGGTCAATTTTTTTTTTTCTTTTCAGAGGGACTGTCTAGGGATCAAGAAATACCAGAGATGAGCTAATTGTTCAAATTGTATGTGGAAGACTTCTTCAAAAGAAGCCTCAGCCTGCTTTAAGGGACCTAGGCTAATCTTCCAGGGCCTCAGTCTTGCAGCTCAGCATCTGTTTTCTCACAGAAATCATTTTCCACCTAGAGTCTGGCATTGTAATTCTCTCAAGCCTTTGCAAGCAAATTGATGATAGCATTAAGTAAATGAATTTTCCTATTTCATCTATTAAATATCCACTCAGCTCCATTAGCTAAGACTTCTTATAAGCTTAAAAAAAAGACCAAACCAAGCCTTTCTTCTCTCTGTCCAGCCAGGTCAGGCAGGGAAGTGCTCAGGTGAGCTTTCCAGACATTCCTATTCCTTGAAGGAGGATTGCCTTCCTCCAGGTCCTGGTGTTGCAGTGGCACTGTACTGGGGCAGGGAACTACTGGATGGAGTCCAACAGAGGGACACAAAGGTGCTGAGGCAACTGGAGAATCTCTCCAGACATTGAGAGCACCCTCAGCAAGTTTGCTGACCACACCAAGCTATGTGGTGCAGCTGACAGCTGGAGAGCAGGGATGTCATCCAGAGGGACCTGGACAGGCTGCAGAGGTGGGCACAAGCCAGCATCATGAGGTTCAACAAGACCAAGTGCAAGGTCCTGCAGCTGGGTCGNGACTGATTCTATGATTCTTACAAGGAGATGCTGTGAGACCTGTGGCTCTTTAGCCTGGGGAAGAGCAGACTGGGAGGGGACCTTATCAATGCTGATCAATACCTGAAGGGGGAGGATGGGGTTAGGTGCTTTTCGGTGCTGCCCAGTTGTGGTGGGTTAGGAACCTTCTCCACTATTGAAATTCAGCAGACTAGCTCAGAGAGCTTGGAAGTAAGCTGAAGCTGTATTTGCACAAGGCCAGCACTTACAGGCATATCTACACAATCTGTTTACAAGTATTTACAATTATGTACAAATTAGAAATAATACAGAAATCCAAACTCCCTCCCAGACAAAAATAAAGCTGCCCAGAAAGGGCTCAAAGCTACCCTCTCTTTCTCCCTGTACTTTCCCAGGCAGACAAACAAAAGCCAACCAGCAAAGCTTAGGTTGTTATTTGTTAGTGGAGAGACATTAGAGCAGAGTGAAGGAGAAGCAAAAGGACAAAGTGTCCCAGAATGAAGTGGGACAAATAATTTATTTGTTGTGTTTTTATCCCTCAGCAAACCAAAGAATTATATAGACTTCATCATCATTCTCCTGTCACTACCAATGATCTCATTTCTCTCATGATAATATTCCAAAGAGCCTCAAACCAGCACACCAGTGACAGGACATGGAGCTGTGGGCACAAACTACAATACAGAAGTTTTCATTTGAACTGGGGTTATGAAAGTGTGTCACGATGAGTGACTTTGCTAGGAGGATCAGTTGGGTCATCACAAAGTTCAGCTTTACTTCTGAACAACACCCCTGGGAAGAGGGGCTTGGTCCCAGCCTGATCCTGAATGCCTGGTTAGAAAGGTTGGTGTTGAAACAGCTGAAACAAAAAAAATTATCAGAGAATCACAGAAAGAACCAGGTTGGAAAAGACCTTCGAGATCATCGAGTCAAACCTATCACCCAATACCTTCTAAGTGCCTCATCCAGCCTCCTTTTAAACATCTCCAGGGATGGGGCCTCCACCACCTCCCTGGGCAGCCCATTCCAATGCCAATCACTCTCTCTGGCAACAACTTCCTCCTAACATCCAGCCTAGACCTCCCCTGGCACAACTTGAGACTCTGTCCCCTTGTTCTGTTGCTGCTTGCCTGGGAGAAGAGCCCAACCCCACCTGGCTACAACCTCCCTTCAGGTAGCTGTAGACAGCAATGAGGTCTGCCCTGAGCCTCCTCTTCTCTAGGCTGCACACCCCCCGCTCCCTCAGCTGCTCCTTGTAGGGCTTATAGATTATTGGGACTTTTTTTTCCTTTTAAAATGGTCCTGTCTTAATTAGAGAGCAGGCAGAAGATACAGCAGGTCCTTGGCCAAGGTCATCCAGCAAAGCATCCTGAGAGGGGACTGGATCAGGGGAATCACCACCTCAGTCTGATCCCTGCAAGTGCCCTCTGCCTTCACCAGGCTGGAGAGCTCAAACTACACCACTGGTTCGAATTTCACTGACACAGTGAACCTCCACACTACCAATACACCTAAACACAATCAGCTCTTTCTTTTTTTCCTTTTCCTGTCCCTTTATGTATGTGTAGGTAGCAGCACAGTAAAGGGTGGGCTTCATTGTGTTTCTGTGACAACATTTGGCCCTTGCAAGTCTGGTTTGTATCCCTCCTGTTAAATACTGCTGCTGCTCCAGCAGAAGAGCAGCTTTTGTCATTTGTCACCTTGCCTTTTTGTAATGAACAGGCTGTGTCGGTGCCAGACAGACCAGGATCAGCACAGAGAGATCTGTTCTCATGAGAGAGGTGTCTGAGATCCCTCTATAGGTGGTCACAGGAGGCTCTGCCCCAGTGCAGAGACCTGCTGTACACACATTTAATCTCCAAATGCTTCCACCTCGTGCTGCCTCAGCGATGCTGAGATGCTCCTGGCCTTCTGACTGGCAGTCAAGGGCAGAGGTTTCAAGCTGACTCTGGCTACTGATAAAGAAGGGCTTCCTGAGGTGCTGCCTCCTCCTTTTCACCAGCAGATTATAAGCAGAAATTACATAAGCCAATGAGCTTTTCTGGGAGAACAAACACAGGAACATCCCATTTTTCTTTGCCTCTACAGCTCCTGCCCATAAATAATTTCTTTTAAGGGATCTGGATTCTGCAGAGGAGTTTTGGTGTGTATGACTTCTGCAGGGGCACCAGAGCTGGAGGAGACTGGAATTCCCTAGGAAGGGCTGTGGAGAAGCAGAACTTTTGTGTGACTGTCCATGTCTGCACTAGTTTCCTTATTGCTGTGCAGATGCTTGTGGATGCCTCCTCCCTGAAGTGTTCAAGGCCAGGTTGGATGGGTCCTTGAGCATGAAAGGTGTCCCTGCCTGTGGCAGAGAGGTGGAATGAGATGATCTTTAAGGTCCTTTCCAACCCAAACCATTCTGTGATTCTCTTATACCACTGGTGGCTGATTTTTCTGCTTTGACCTTGGGAAGAAAAGAGCTAAGCCCAGTTGGAGCAGAGTGGGGAGAAGGGACAGGATGTTATGAAGGGCAAGTCTGTGAGTGCAGTGTCCTGAGCAGGAGTAAGCAGAGAAGAAAAGTCATTATGCTGTACAGTTTACAGGCCAGGCAGTACAGTGGAAAGCATTTGTACATCCTTCAGGTCCAAGGTGCCAGGCAAACGTCACACCCAGTCAGGAGTGCAGATGGTGACAGTAATTAGGCTGTCAAGGCAGAGAGTTTTGGTAACCTTCGCTGATCACAACAACAACTCCCACTTCTTCTTACCTGCTCTGGGGCCAATCCTGCTCTTTCCTTTCTGAGCACTCTCGAGCGTGACTTTTAAAACCTCTTTGGCTAATTCACTGCCTTCTATTTTTGGGCAAGCCTTGAGAGGTGCTGCTAATGAAGACAAATGAAGGAAAAGGAACTTGACCCCGGAGTATGAAATGTTGCTCGTTAGCTCGCGCTACCCATCAGGCTGATTGATATTATTTGGATGTAGATGGGGTAATTAATGGCAGGAAGTAATGCAGCAGGATATGAGTTGTGCAGAATGCACTCCAGTAAATCCACCTTCCATCGTGCCTCAGTTTATTGATGTGTGCTATATTTGTTGTGCCCCCTGCCTGATGCAGTTACCACCTCCAGTCGGAGTTTCCTTCGCTTTATTGTTTTCTTCATTCTTTTCAGGCTATTTAGGGAATTCTCTTTGTTTATCTTTCTGCTGTTATAATCTCCCAGTCTGTTTTTAGTAGCACGAGGATGCATTTTTTCCATGGCCACATGGAACATTTCAGCATGTGAAACATTCCTCACAATAGGAATTGCTGCTGAAATGAACTCTACTTCCTTCCTGCTTCGCTGGACAAGCTGCTGGTACTGCCAGTAAATTAACAGGCACAAATCTTCTAGGGACTCTCACTTACATTATGTCTCTGTCCTTGGAGGAAATGAGCTAAATATGACATTTTTGACATTTTTGGGGTGGGTGGAGGGTGAAAGGCTATGTCAGAACTGTTGGTTGTTGGGTTTTTTTTAATGACACATCCTCCTGGGGAGGAAGTTGTCTTACAGTTCCAGCCAAATGATTTTTTTTTTTTAAAACCAGTAAAATACCACAGTGCTTTGGATTTAGCTTCTTGATGTGTGAACAATATATGTCACCCAAGAAAAAGATGAGCTTAAAATACTGAGCCATGCAAAACGACCCCTAGAAAGGTTCTGTAAATGTTTATGCCTGTGAATAATTTTACACAAACTTACTGAGGTGAGAAGAGAACATGCCCAAGAAAAAGTTATTGACCCAAATGTTTGTTTGAAGGATCAGGCTGTTGCTGTGAATATTTATAGCCAGGCCTCTGAACACTACGTTTTCTCTCTTTGTCTGTCCACCTGGCTTTTGCCACCCAAAACCCTTTGAATCCTTTGACACAGTCCTGGTGCTGACACTTGAGCTTGTACAATGAAACCTCTCATGGCTCAGAAAAAAGAAAATAAATAAGCAAGCAAATAAATAAATAAATCTGTTCTTCTATGCAAGATGCAAAGAAGCAGATGGAAGAAAGTTCCTGGACAGATTAAGAGTCTAAAATGAAGATTCAGCTGTAGATGTGGGTAGAAGGAGCTGATATGGTCGTAGACACGGGTTCTTAATATGGAAGTCACAGTCTGGGGCTTCAGAGAGACTCTCTGTGTGTACCTCTCCAGATCTTGGGGTGGGGGGGTCTGGGACTGCTTATCTGGGAGTCAGAGGGGGAAATGATCTCATCTGTGGTGCAAGGAAGAGTATTCAGGTGAGCAGTTACCAGACAGTAGCTGATGCTCTGGTATTTCCTCCTAGAACAACCTGGCTGCTTGCATTTTCTCCTAGCCATTAAACCAGAGAGGCAGGGAGGATCAGGTGCTCCAGAAGCTTTGGTGCTCCTCCTGATTTTACATAGAAAATGTTGAGATAAAAACACCTGTGAAGTGGTGCTGCAGTGCTGCATTCCTCCTGAGAGTGAGTGTGGGTCAGGTGTGTGTTCCTTTTAGATTCTCCATGCTGGCTGCTCCATCCTGCTCACTTCAAACGTGGACATCTGGATGATTATCATTGACAGGCAACTCAGTGTGGGCAAGCAGTGTGCCCAAGGGGCAAAGAAAGCTAATGGAATCTTGGCTTGCATGAGAAATGCTGTGTGCAGCAGGAGCAGGGAAGTGATTGTCCCCTTGAACTCTGCTCTGGTGAGGCCACACCTCGAGTGCTGTGTTCAGTTTTGGGCTCTTCATTACAAGAGGGATGTGGAGGTGCTGGAGCCAGTGCAGAGGAGGGCAAGGAAGCTGTGAAGGGCCAAGAGAGTAAATTTGATGAAGAATGATTGAAGGAGCTGGGGATGGTTAGTGTGTAACAGAGGAGGCTGAGGGGAGACCTCATGGCTGTCTGCAGCTACCTGAAAGGAGGTTGTGGAGAGGCTGCTGCTGGTCTCTTCTCACAGGTAATTAGTGATAGAACAAGAGGGAATGGCCTCAAGCTGCCACTGGGGAGGTTTAGACTGGACATTAGGAAATGTTTTTTCCCAGCAAGAGTGGTCAGGCATTGGAACGTGCTGCCCAGGGAGGTGGTGGAGTCACCAGCCCTGGGTGTGTTTAAAAGTCGTTTGGATGTGGTGCTTGGGGCTATGGTTTAGGGTGCACCTTGTGGAGTACGGCTATGGGCTGGGCTTGGTGATCCTGAGGGGCTTTTCCAGCTTGCATGATTCTGTGATCCTTCTAGACATATAACTGAGACCTTAACTCATGAAGTAACCCAGTATTGGCTGCAGGGTCTTTGCTAAATACAATGATTAAACCATGATACTTGTCAGTGTCCTGTACCTGGACATGGCATCAGTTTGTTATCTTGTGCCACTGTGCAGCAAAAGCAGTGCAGTGTTTGTGTGTCACCCCAGAGCTGTCTGCATTCCTCACTTTCTATAAGAGAAACCTTAGAAAGAAAAATCTCTGTTTAAAATGACTTTATTTATTGGCACATCCTTGGAGTAGTTCAGGTTTAGGCTGAGGAGAGAATCTTTCAGTGATCTTATTCTTTAACCTGCTTCAGAGAGCTAATAACCCCCTTGAAGTTGGTCACTTGATACCCTAATAATATCATTTTTATTAGATAAATTCAATCTGACATGGAAGTTCATCTTGATGGAAATAGTAATTAAGAAAAAGAAAAAAAGGCATCTCTCACCCTCTCCAGTGAGAAGTGCAGAAAGGAAAAAGCAGACTTTTATCACTCAGAATTTACTGAAAACATGTTGAATGTTTATTTGAAACAAGAGGAATGGCCAGCCAGCTGGCAGCCTTCTGCAAGCCTGTCTGTCTCCTCTCAGCAGATGGTGCACACAGAACCTGAACACAAAGTCTCCTCCTTTTGTCTTAGGTGCTAGAAAATGTGCTTCAGGGCATAACTGTGGACTGCTGTGCCACTGCTGCTGCTGCTTCAGGGGACTCCCTAGGGCAGGAAGCAGTTTAAGATGGGTAAGAGACCACTTAGCATTTTATTTTTCCTGTTGAATTAATTCTAGAGTTGATCTTTAAATCCTAACACTGAAAGAAAAAGAGAAAAGAAAAAGAATGATCTCTGGTAGTATCACATAGACTTTGTTGTCTTTTAGTCTCTCCTGCTCTCCTCCACACCCCTAGAGTCCTCATCTTTGCCCTTCCTCACAACCACTCTGCCATGGCCTGCCAACATTGGCTCTCTGTAACTCAAATCCATCCCATCCCATATCTTCTGAACCAGAATCTTTGCACTACTTTTTTTTTCCCTCCGTATCTTCTGCAGTGATTATTTAGGAATTAAATTATGCACATTATAGCTTATATGAAAATAATAAATATTCTGGGATAATTCCTGCTTGGGTTATAAGCCCTTAAAAATTGCAAAGAAACTGGCCAAACATTTTATATCATATGGGTGCTGCAAACTGGAAATGTGATGCCAATCACAGCCTGGGCTGTGGCTGTGTTGCCAGCAGATCCACAGAGGTGCTGCTGCTGCTTTGCTTTGCTCTAGTGAGACCTCACCTGCAGTGCTGCATCCAGCTCTGGAGCCCTCAATACAGGAAGGACATGGACCTGATGGAGAGGGTCCAGAAGAGGGCCATGAAAATGATCAGGAGGTTGGAGCACCTCTGCTACAAAGACAGGCTGAGGGAGCTGGGGGTGTTCAGCCTGGAGAAGAGGAGGCTCTGGGGAGACCTAACAGCAGCCTGCCAGTACCTGCCAGCCTACATGAAGGGTGGAGAGAGACTATTTTCAAAGCCTGTGGTGGTAGGACAAGGGGCAGTGGCTTCAAACTAGAGCAGAGCAGATTTAGATTGGATATTAGGAACAAGTTCTTTACTATAAGAATGATGGAACACTGGAACAGGTTGCCCCAGGAGGTGGTTGGGGCCCATTCCCTGGAGATATTCTAGGTGAGGCTGGACACGGCTCTGGACAACCTGATCTAGCAGAGGATGTCTCTGCTGAGCGCAGAGGGGTTGGATTGGATGAGCTTTGGAGGTGCCTTCCAGCCCATTCTCTGACTCTGCTCTCATGAGTAACTCCTGATTTCACCAGCTAATCAGTCTGTGGGTCTAGCACCTAGAGACCAAATTAACCTCCTGACATTTCTGACTAAAAATCCACAATGACAAAGTCACAGTGGGTAAGTGGCTGCCTTAGAGGATGGGGTTAGCTGCCTGCCAGCTTGTCAATAGGAAAACACCTGCAGGCAGCCTGCCTGCGCTGCTCACCAGCACCTGTGGTGTTGGGCAGGAGCTGCAGGTTTGTCCCTAGAGCCGAGCCGGGCGCGGAGCCCGCCCCGGAGCCTGCCCCCTGGCAGGCGGCAGGAGGTGACAGAGCTCCCCCTAACGTCGTGTCCACGCCCTACAGCCCACGGCTGCCGCCCGCTGCACTGCCGGTCCTCATGCATGCTCCAGCCTTGGCATAGGCTGGCTGGAAAAGACCTTGGGGTGCTGGCTCAGGGCCGGCTGAGGATGACCCAGCATGTGCTCAGGTGGTCGAGAAAGCCAACAGCATCCTGCCCTGGATCAGCAATTGCGCGGCCAGCAGGACCAGGGGAGAGATTGTCCTCCTGTACTCTGCATTGGAGAGGCTACATATTGAGTGCTGGGCTGAGGTTTGGGGCCCTTGCTGCAAGAAAGGCATTGAGGAGCTGGAGTGGGTCCAAAGAAGGGCAAGGAAGCTGGTGGAGGGTCTGGAGAAAAAAGTTGGTTGGTGAGGAGTAGCTGAGCGAGTCTGGAGAGAATGAGGCTGAGGGGAAGACATTTTGGCTATCTACAGCTCCCTGAAAGGAGACTGGAGCCAGGTCGGGGTTGGTCTCTTCTCCCTAGTAGCAAGTGACGGCATAAGAGCAAATGGCCCCACGTTGCACAGGGGGAGGTTTAGGTTGGAGATTAGAAGAAACTTCTTGACTGAAAAGGTTCTCCAAAACTGGCACAGGCTGCCCGGGGAGGCAGTTGAATCCCCATGTCTGGAGGTGTTTCAAGGTGGCAGAGATGGTTTGCCACCAGCCTTGGCAGAGCTGGAGAATGGTGGGACTTGATCTTAAAGGTCTTTTCCAACCAAAATAATTCTCTGATTCTGTAACTCTAGGGACAGGTGCTCAGAGTATCTGACCTGGATAAGGAGCCTGTGTTAGCCCACCCCCAAAGATATTAGCTGAGTCTACTCTTAAGATGGGCCAGGCAAGAGTTTAGTGACTATTCTTGCTGTTAACCTCCTAGGAGAAGCTCTTCATAGTTATTCAGGTTGCTAACTCAGCAGCAGGACCAAAGTGAAAACTAAATGTCTCGCCTGTATTTAAGGATTAAAGGCAAATTCCACTCACTGGCATGCCAGAGGATTTGCCTCTTACCTCTGCAGCTCCCAGGGTATTGGCACAGGCAGAATTATTCAGCTGCTCTCTAAGTCACTGAATGCAGCTTTATGTAATGTTCCTTTAACCAGCCTCTTTTCCTTTTCCCCCCTCTTTTCCTTTTTCCCCCTCTTTTCCTTTTTCCCCCTCTTTTCCTTTTTCCCCCTCTTTTCCTTTTTCCCCCTCTTTTCCTTTTTCCCCCTCTTTTCCTTTCNTCTCCCCTCTTTCTTTTCTTTTCTCCCCTCTTTCTTTTCTTTTCTCCCCTCTTTTCTTTTCTCCCCTCTTTTCTTTTCTCCCCTCTTTTCTTTTCTCCCCTCTTTTCTTTTCTCCCCTTGTAAATTACTCCCACAAGAAGAACTGAGAAGGTGATTGTTAATGGGGAGTAAAATCCACTCCGTTTTACACAAGTGTCTCATCTCTAAAGCCCATGGAAAAGCTCTGAAGCTCACAGGCATCTCACAGGTAAAGATTATCTTCTGAAACATCACTGAGTAAGAGGTATCTTATGGAATGTTCCTGTTTGCATTCAGAGGTCCAGAAGCCTGCAGTACTCTGGAAGCTACAACCTCCTCAACCTCCTTCCTGCAGCTGTAGAAAGTGAGGAGGTCTGTCCTGAGCCTCTTTTTTCCAGACTGAACAGCCTTGGTTCCCTCACAATCTTCTCATAAGATTTGTGCTCTGGATCCTTCACCAGCTTCTTTGCCCTTGCCTGGACATGCTCCAGCACCTCAACATCTTTCTGGTGGCCTCACCAGTGCTGAGTACAGGGACATAATCACTGCACTGGCCCTGCTGGACACACTGTTGTTGATCCAGGCCAGGATGCTGTTTGCCTTCTTGGCCATCTGAGTACACTGTTGGCTCATCTTCAGCCACCGTCAACACCTCCAGGTTCCACCAGGCAGCTGTCCAGCCACTGTTCCCCAAGCCACAAGGTTGTTGTGACCCAGGTATGGGACCTGGCACTTAAGCCTTGTTGAGTCTCCCACAGCTGGCCTCAGCCCATCCATCCAGCCTGTCCAGGTCCCTCTGTAGAGTCATCTTACCCTCAGGCAGAGCAGCACTGCACTTAGCTTGGTGTTGCCTGCAAACCTACCCAGAGTGCCCTCGATCCAGATCATTGATGAAGAGAGAACTGTCCCCAGCCCTGAGCCCTGGGGAACACCACTGGTCACCAACTGGATTTATCTCCATTCCCACCCCTCTGGGCCTCCCAGCCAGCCAGTTTTCTGCCCAGCAAAGCATCCACTCATCCAAGCCACGAGCAGCCAGTTTCTCCAGGAGAATTGTGCTGGTTTGAGGCTAATTGGCATATTTCCATGAGAGAAATTATACTATTGGCTGTGAAAAGAGAATACAGTGATGTCTATATTACCCATTTGTTCTGCTGGGACATATAAAAGCAGGGACACAAAGCAAGATAAGGCAGTCCCTGTCTGGCTGTAGTAACTCTTCTGCCTGAACCTGCACATTCCCAACTAATCATTCTGCTCCTAACACCTCTCCCTGACCTTTCCAGCTCACCCTGCATGTAAGGGAGGTTCTGAGATAAAGGAGAGGGTGGAAAGAAGGTGGAAGGGTGGTTGGGAGCCCCTCCTGGCCACTCTGGATGCTGAGAGGGGTCTTGTATTTTCTGTATGATTTTCAACTTGTGTGTTACTGTATATAGTTGTAAATATCTGTAATATATTCTATATANCAGTGAGGGTGGTGAGACACTGGCACAGGTTGCCCAGGGAGGTTGTGGCTGCTCCCTCCCTGGAGGTGTTCAAGGCCAGGTTGGATGAGGCCTTGAGTGACCTGTGCTAGTGGGAGGTGTCCCTGCCTATGGCAGGGGGTTGGAACTGGATGATCCTTGAGGTCCCTTCCAACCTTACCATTCTATGATTCTGTGATTCTAAGATCTTGCATGACTCAAGAGCCAAACATGAAGCAAAGGTAGAGATGAAGGAATCTTGGCTGAAAGAACTGTGTTGCTTATCCTCTTGGATTTTTCTGTCCTTAAAAGTGGCGTTTCAGCATTTATATTTCTTTCAGACCAGTTTTAAGAAGTAGAAAAACTCTCTGGTGAGATTTGTGATAAACATCAGTGCAGAAGTTCACAAGGTGACCTTCAAACACTCTCTGTGTGTCTGTGCATGTCTATGGATGGACACCCACCTCCAGAAGGTCTTAGCTATCACTCAGAACAAATTTTACTGTGTTGCCCTTTGGGGCATCCTCATTTCCTACAGTACTGTCAGGAACCACAAAGTTATTGTAAGGAAATTACAGGGTTTGACATTAGCTTCAACCTTTGTCACAGGAAAAAAAAAATAGGGCTTTTAGAACAAAAAAAAAACCAAAACCAAACCTACTCCAGGCAGCCAGCATCTCATTAGAGGAAAAATCTGGCTAAGTGTGGATCTTCTCCTTCTTTTTTTTCCTCTCTCCTCTTCTTTCCTCTCTCCTCTTCTTTCCTCTCTCCTCTTCTTTCCTCTCTCCTCTTCTTTCCTCTCTCCTCTTCTTTCCTCTCTCCTCTTCTTTCCTCTCTCCTCTTCTTTCCTCTCTCCTCTTCTTTCCTCTCTCCTCTTCTTTCCTCTCTCCTCCTTTTTTTTTTTTTGGAAAAGTTTGAGCACTTTGGCCTGTGGATAGATGCCAAAAGTGTGAATAAATCAGAGGGTAAAATAGCTGCTATAAAATCTTCCCTTGCAAACATTTCAGCAGGGATTCCAGATATTACTTTCCCCCCCTAACGCTTATTTTTCCTCCATCAGAGTCTTTCCAGTGTGATCTAATGCTGCAAATCCCAAAAGGTCACCAGTTGTAGGTGGATTTATCCCCTTCTGTTATTGCAAATAGAAACACAGCACTGAACTTTTGTGTGTTTGGCCCTTTATATGTCTTCAGGAAATTATAGGAATGAAATGCTGAGGGATAAGGCAAAGCCTGTGATTAACCCTTGCTGGTTCAGGGAGAAAAGAGAACTGTTGGTAGAAATGAAATGAGCTGCTTAAAAGTAAATTCTTGCAGACTGAAGAAATTGGCAGCAAAACTGAGAGTGCTCTCAGGCCAAAGGCACTACCAAAGGAATTTAGACTTGTTAGGAAAAAGTGCCATAAGCTGTGGCCCAGGGATGACAGATGAGTGGAAGAAGCATGTGCTGTGTGATGTCAGAGTTATTTCCAATGCTTCTATGCATACTAATAAGCATTGACACTGATGTGTAGGTGTGCTGGTTTGAGGCTAATTGGAATATTTTAATGAAAAAAATTCTAGGCTGTGGAAAGCAAACAGTGGTGATGTCTGCTTCACTCATAGGCTTGCTGAGATGGATAAAAACAAGGACACAAACATAGATGAGGGAGAGAGTCTCTCTCTGGGAACTGCTGTGTCTGCTGGCCTCTCTGCTGTGTAACCCAGCTAACCACTCTGCTTCTAACCCCCCTTGCTGATCCTCCAAACTCACCTTGCACATAAGGCAGACCCTGGGGTAAGGTATAGGGGTGGGGAGAAGGTGGAAGGGTGGTTGGGAGCCCCTCCTGGGGACTCTGATTTCTGGGAGAGGAATTGTGTTTCTGTATTACCTTTAACTTGTACATTTCTGTAACTATTCCTGTCTGTTGTGTATATCTCTGCTTGTACATTGTGCTGAGCTGTAAATAGAGCTTCAGTCCTTAACTGCCAGCTGGCTGAGTCTAGTCTGGGGGATTTTCATAGTGTGGGGGGACAGGTAACTCCCAAACCATCACAGTAGGTCATAATATAAACCACAGAACTGAGCACTGAGTTTTCCTCTCCAATCCAGAAGAGTGTCAGTAAAAGAAGGTAAACTGGGGAATGAGCTAGCAAACTAGGGAGCTGGTAAACTGGGCATTGAGCAGACTGCTGGGGAGGCAAATGCTCCTCTTCAGTAAAGCAGGAGTTGTGTGTTAGTATGAGTAAAAAAGCACAGAAAGAGCTCCTGAGGGGACCTGAGGACAGAACACAAGAATGGTCAGCTACCAAAAAAACAAACAAAACACCCCAGACTGAAAATCCTGTAGCAGCTCAATCCAGAGAAAGAAAGGCTGAAAGTGGCTATGTGCAAGATCTAACAGGTTCCTTCAATGAGGAAGGAGTGAATAGTTCACCATGCTCAGTCTATTGGCACAAGAGAAATAGGCTGGCACTGCAAGAGGCTTCAGAAAGGGCAGGGGTCAGGCTGCTTGGGAAGGCTGTGGGAGCTCTGCTATAAGGAATGTTGACAATTTATTTAACCCTAGAACAAGAAGTGTACTTGCAGTGTGCATTTTAGTGGCAAAGGTGAGTGACTGAGAATGGTAGGGCAAGGCTTTAAGGAAATTAGGGTTTTCCAAAACTGACCTAAAAGTACAGACATGGGAAAAGAGACAAACTGAGCAGCAGAATTTCTGGGCTAGACAAAATTGATTTGCACTAAACCCAAGGATGAGTAAGAAATCTTGGGGCATAGTTCTTTCGCCAGTGTTAACTCCCCAAGACCAAGAGAGCTGTGCACTAAATTTTGACAGTGATTGCAATCTGGAATTCTTTGATGTTGAAAGAAAATTTCCTGTGAAACAGAACTAGCTAACAGGGCCCTTCTGCCTCTGGGATAAAAAGGAAGGGAGAAGCAGTACGGAAAAGATTAAAAATTATGTGGGGGAAGCTATGAAAGGCACCAGGAGACCCAGCTGAAGACCAGACTATGCAAATACAGACCAGATGTAAAATGAGAAGCTGGGGCATGGAAGATGACAGGTGTTGAGAGAGATGAATAGTCCCTGCAAGGATTAAGAGTGGCCACTGCCTGAAAAAAGGGGGAAAAAAGAGAGGAAAATAATTAAGAAAAACCCCAAAACCCAAACCAAGCTTGCAAATCTGCAGAGGGAATAGCAGGGTGCTGGTGAATTCTAAAGATGTGGGTAATGAATATAAAATGACATGGAAAGAAAGTCAATGGAGAAGATAACCAAGAGAAAAAGGAATGAAAAAGAAGAGGAAGAGCTATGAGATTTAAACCCTGTGCAACCATATGTTATCACTTCTCAGGAAGAAGTGCTACCACCAGCATGCTGCCACCAGAATCAACAGAAGAGAGAAGGGAGATGGCAGAGATGGAAGAGCACCAGGAATTTACAGAAGACATGAAGGACAGTGTCCAGATGACAAGAAATGGAAGATGGTAAGAGGTGGTGAACTGGCAAACTGCACTGGGGAAAGGGATGAAAGAGGAAGCATCCAGGAGTTGGCTGTGAAAGACAAAGCAGAACAGGGGAGAGAGTGAGCACATCTGTTTGGAGAGGCTGGGCTGAGCTTGAAATGGCTGAATCCATGGAGTGAAAATAGCAAAGACAGGAGCAAAGTCAGACAAGACTTGTAAGCTGTGTCTTGAAAAATGGCCCAGGGAGCACTAAGAGGCTGGCTGGCCTCAATGCAGCTTGCACCTACAGGGCAAAGAACTTTCAGACCACTGCACAGGGTGGTGTGCCCAGAAAGGCTATTGGCAGTAGTCCCAGGTCAGCATTAATGACCAAACTGCTGTGGAAGAGGTGCTGGGCAAGGCCAGCAGCCTTCCAGGGCCTGTGCTACCTGTGCAGGCTGAGTGCTGCTGCTCAGGACCATGACATTGCTCCCCTTGCAACAGATGGTCCCTACAGGGACCAAAGCTCCAAGGGATAGGAAAGAGTCAAGGATATGGGGGATGCTCTACCCCCCACCATCTACTACTGACAAAACCATGCCAAATCCCACAACCTCATTCAAAACAAGGTGGCTCAAAGCAGAATATGTTGAAGATGCTGAGTGGGGCCATGAGTTAAAATCCTGTTGAAGTAAATACAGCATCACCACTCCCCTGCCAAACCCTAAGGTAATCACTGCAGCTAACAGGAAAACGCAGAGCTGAGTCCAGCTGGCATAAGTGAGAGATATATGCATCATGCATATTCCTGGGGTAGCAGAAATCAAAATAGACTTGGTATCATTCCACTTTGCTAAACGTGGAGCTTATCTTCTGTTTGCAATAGGAATTTATCAAGTCTGATGGCCTAGAGCAAAGTGGCAGGTGAACATCTGCAGCGTAGGGAACAGCAGTGGAAAGCACAGCGGAGCTCGCTGGCAGCTACACACCTCTGTGGAGCTTGGATGGTGCAGAGAAAATAAAAGCACTGCAAGGCTCAGTCAGAATATGTGTCCTCAGCTGACTTAACCCTTGCCTGTCAGCACTGCAGCCCCTGTTAGTGACAGCAGGCACTAGTTTTGGGCAGCACGGGAATGTGGAAGGAGCTTTTCTGCCTCTCTTGTCCTCTGGTCCTTCCCAGCTGTGCAAGCCAACTGCACCTCCCTCTTCCTGTCCTTGCTAATGATGGCAGTTCAGCAATGGAGTTTCTTTGGGTTAAAAACATAGGTGGCCTAAGGGGGTTGGAGCAGAAAAGGAAGATGGTTGAGACAGTGTCATAGGGCTCAAAGTGTGCTGAAGTGTCTGTGTGTGTGCACACCAGGGTGGGGGTGGTGATGGAAGAGACAAAAGCAGAGAACTTAATTAGTATCAGAGGACCAAAGCCATCAAACAGATTATGAAGATAAGTGAAGGAAAGGGAGATCTTTTTTCAGTGTTGGATTATTTTTGCAGCATTTATAGTTCAATGCAAGTACCCTGGTGTGCTTGGTGTGTGGCATTTTGTGAGTACAGAAGCACTGTCCTTCATTGCAAAGAAAAGGGCAGCAGGAGATACATCTGCAGCAATGCTCCCAGGTCTGTGGTGTTCCCTTCTTCATTAACAGGGCCTGGGGCTCAGGCAGACCTCAGTGAACCTCAGCCAGCACTAGACAGTCTAGGGTGTGGGTCAGGGTGGGGCTGCTGGGATATATGGCCCAAGCACAAATATAGGCTGGGCAGAGAATGGCTCGAGAGCAGTCTTGAGGAGAAGGACTTGGGGCTGCCAGTTGATGAAAAACTCAACATGAGCCAGCAACGGTCACTGGTAGCCCAGAAGGCTGCATAAAAAGCAGTGAGAGCACCAGGACCAGGGGAGGATTCTGCCCCTCTGCTCTGATCTGATGAGGCCCCACCTGGAGCACTGCATCCAGTTCTGGTATCCTCAGCATGAGAAGGATGTGGAACTGTTGGAGAGGGTCCAGAGGAGGCCATGAATGTGATCAGAGGGTTGGAGAACCTCCCCTATAGGAATTGGAGCTGTTCAGCCTTGAGAAGGCTCTAGGGAGACCTTAGAGCAGCCTTAATTGTACCTGAAGGGGGCTACAAGAAAGCTGGGGAAGGACATTTTACATTTACAAGGGCTTGGAGTGATAGGATGAGGGGGAACAGATTGAAGCTTGAGTAGGGTAGATTCAGACCGGAGATTAGGAAGAAATTCTTGACAATGAGGTGGTGAGACACTGGAACAGGTTGCCCAGGGAGGTTGTAGATACCTCCTCCCTAGAGGTGTTCAAGGCCAGGATGGATGTGGCCCTTGAGCAACCTGATTTAGTGGAAGGTGTCCCTGCCCATGTCAGGGGGGTTGAAATTAGATGATCTTTAACATCCCTTCCAACCCAAACTGTGATTCTATGAACAGACCTGTCCCATAGCAGAGCCTATGGGACCCTGAAAAGAGTAACTCTGAGACTGGGACACTGAGAGCCTGCAGAGAGCAGGTGTGATGGGCTTTAAGCAGCTGTTGTGAATTTTGCCCTACAGGTACATCAAAATGACAAGTGTAAATCTTTCATTTGAGCAGAGACAGAGAAAGGAGACTCCTACTGCCTTAAATCACAGGGATGGTGGGACATGAGCCAGCTGCAGGCAGCTGAGCTTTTCAGTTTTGTAGCATAAGCTAGAGTACTTTGCAAGTTCTGAAGATACTTTCTTTCTCTTCCTATTTTTAGTGCAATGGAGCCCTAAAGCTGCCTCATCTTCATTCTTCAATCTTCATTTGTCGTGATTGTCTCTATACAGGCTTTGTGGAGATTAAAGTGCCAAAGTTACAGAGTGTTTTTCTCTGGAGTTAGGAGGGAAGCTATTACAGCTGCTTTTAGCTTTAGGGAAAGGATGAACTCACCAAGTATCACAGCTGATTTTTTTTTTTTACAGAGAAATGTTTCCTCACAAGCTAATTGAGCATATTTAATTAGACCCAGCACTGACACCCCTCCCTCAAGTACAATATTTCTGCCTTAAGTAAAATATTTCTGCCTTAAGTAAAATTACAGAAATTCAGATGGAATGGCTGGAAGGGGGAGGGGGGGAATGTATCAGATCTCATATTTGATTTCCCTTACTGCTGCTTGTTGGCTCACTGAGCACACTCAGGTTTTCATCAAAATGGTCACTAGGATTTTGTTCTGCTCTGTTTGTTACAGAGCATCACAGACACTGCAGATCCGAGGGGCTAAAAAAGAAAACCAAATCACTAAACGTTTCTCCCTCCTCTCAATGTGTTAAATTGCCACCCTGGAAAATGAACTAACCTTGCAATTTGCTATTAAAATAAACTGCTACATGAGTTGGTTTTGGGTTGGTGGTTTTTTTTTTTTCTTTCCCCAGTAGGAACAGAATTTAACAGCTGAATGCAGCTACACCCACACAAACACACATACAGGCACACACTCCCACACGCGGCCAGCCACAGGGAAGACTGAGTTCCAGCTTCTTTATAAATTTCTTGTGTTCATTTTGGATGTAGAAATCTGTAGGCTCTGTGGAAGATGCCTTAGAAACAGTGTGCAGGGGCAGTGATAACACATTTGCAGGAGGGCAGGAAAAAATAGCAGATCTGAGATAAGATGGCTGATCATTTCTGGCTTGTCAAACAGGAGATGCCTCCGGTGTTTGTGGAAGAGAATTGATGCTTTGTGTCCTCTAACAGAACTCTGCAAGAGCTGTGAAAGGGGAAAAAAAAAAAAGAAAAGTTAAAGGTTGTGAATTGCCCAAGTCTGAAGGAGTCCAAGTCTCACTTTCCAAAATGACTTTTAACTAAAATATTGTGATTCAAAAGAGCCAATGGCCCACAGGCTGCTTACGCTTGCTGGAAATATTAGCTGCAAATGATTGATGCTGAGAGCAAAGCTGAAGGTTGTGCACATTCATAGAATGGTAAGGTTGGAAGTGACCTCAAAGATCATCCAGTTCCAACCCCCCACCATAGGCAGGGACACCTCCCACTAGAACAGGTCACTCAAGGCCTTGTCCAACCTGGCCTTGAACACCTCCAGGGAGGGAGCAGCCACAACCTCCCTGGGCAACCTGTGCCAGTGTCTCACCACCCTCACTGCAAACAACTTCTTCCTAACATCCAGTCTAAATCTCCTCTCTGCCAGTTCAAACTCATTGCCCCT
>WBNM01027963.1:27471-128448 GCA_013399055.1 Ramphastos sulfuratus | reverse complement strand
CTCCAGGCCAGCCGGCAAGAGAGCCAGATCCTGCTGCAGGACCTGTCCTCCTCGGCTCACCGCCTGGCCAACGCCTCTGTGGAAACGGAGTGGTTCCACAGCCTGAAGCGCAAGTGGAGGCCGCATCTGCACAGGAAGGTCTTAAACACGGGCCCCAAAACTTCAGAGAACAGCTGGAAGAGGCGAGAGAGCTTCACTGCCGACAAGAACCACATCAGGTGGTCCTCGCCTTACCTGGAGTGTGAGAACGGGAATTACAAACCCGGCTGGCTGGTGACTCTCTCGGCAGCGTTCTATGGGCTGCGGCCGAACCTCCTCCCCGAGTTCAGGTAGGACAAGGGTTCCTCTGCTTGCTTTCTGTGGCAGGGGGTTGGAACTAGATGATCTTTGAGGTCACTTCCAACCTTACCATTCTATGATTCTATTTAGAAAGGGGTGAGGTGGGGATTTGGTTCTGCCCTCCTCTTAGGGCAGGTCGTGCAGCGTCTCTGGAGCGACCTGATCAACCCCTGCCAAGCAGGCTGCTCAGTCACACCGCAGAGGCAGCTCAACCTCAGGCCTCGTTGAGCCCTGCCTTCGTGTGCCTTAGGGAGCGCTTGTTCAGTGAAAGAACTTCCATCCCCAGCTGTAAGAGTCTGTTCTCTGCTCAGAACAGGTGTGCCGGTGGGTTAGCTCCTGCTCTGCTTCTGCTGTGGAGAACAGCAGTTGTCAGTTGTAGTTTGTTTCTGACTGCAAGAGGAAGATGTTTACCGAGGTGGTGTTTTTTGCTACATTGAGGAACTGAGCCTAGCTTGACCTCAGCTGTTACTTGAAACAGCTGGGAAAGAGCATTGCTGTGCTGGTGAACTGCTGTCTGGTCTCCAGAGTGCATCTACTGAGGGGTGCTCCAGCCAGTGGTCCGACTGTCTGTAGGTAAAGGAGTGTTTGTGGCTGTAGTTTTGTCAGGAGGCATGTGGCTACCACCTGAACTGGCAGTAGGAAAGCTTTCCTTAAGACTCTCCTGTTACACAGCTGTGTAGCCCATACCTGACATAGGTGAAAATTGTTTGGTTTATTGCTGGTACCCCCCAGGACTCTGCCAGTGGGCTGCAGCTAGGAGATCTGAAAACACCCGTTCTCGTGTTACCATGTTGTGATAGCAAAGAGGAATTTCTCAAAAAAGAGAGCA
Source organism: Ramphastos sulfuratus (assembly GCA_013399055.1). Classification (NCBI taxonomy): domain Eukaryota; kingdom Metazoa; phylum Chordata; class Aves; order Piciformes; family Ramphastidae; genus Ramphastos; species Ramphastos sulfuratus. The sequence continues at coordinate 127,280 of WBNM01027963.1, read as the reverse complement.
ACCCATGGGTACAAGATGCTGGATTTTCCCACTGGCACTTCTGTGGTGATGCTCTTGAGTAACTCTCTGCCCTGGGGAATGCCCACTGCCCAGAAGCAGCTGGCATTTGTCAGGGGGTGAGAGAGGAGGACAAAACTTGCTGTGTGCTGTGAGTCAGTAGTGGATAAAGATAGAAAAGAACACAGCAGGTAATGAATAGGTGGTGAAGCAATAGTGTTTGTGAACAGTTTTTCTTGGTTTAGTCCAGAATCCAGTGGGATTGGACAGGTATGGATGCATCCTTGAATCTGAACGGAGAGTGGCTGCATATTTCTCTGTTGAATTACTTTTTTGCCTTAGATTTTTGCACCTGGGGGACTGGCAGGGTTAAGGTAAAATGAGCTCATCTGCAGGCGCTGCTGAATTCCTCTCACCACTGAAACAGAAGTGTAGCTCTACTGCAGAGCTTTTCTGGACCCTAGCAGGGGGTCTAGAAAAGTGCAGGGAACTTCATAGAGGATTGAGATGCAGCGTTTCATACTCGAATTTCAGGGTGCAGATGAAAGCAAATGCAGGCTGATGGTGCTTTTGCTGGGGGGAGAGGTTCAAGTAACCTGAAGAACCACCAGGAGAGGGATGGGGTGGCAGCTGCTAACCAGTTAGCTGAGAATTTAGAGCTTGAAGTAAGCTTAAGTCAAGCTTCAGTCGTGACTTCAGTGAAGGGGGGGTGGGAAAAAACCTATGTCTGTTCAGCAAGGGTGTAAAGCTTCAATCTCAGCTCTGTGCCAGGATCCTGTGATGCCAGAAGCATCTCAGTAGTGTTGGTTTCTGCTCTGATGGCTCTGGTTTATAAGAACACACCGGGTCCACCCTGGGCCGGTTAAGGCAACCAGTAGAGGTCCTCCTGGGCGCAGTACAAAGCGCTGCCTTTGCTTCTTCATCTTCCCAGCCTCTCTTTGCCATGTGGGAGCCACTCCAGTTGAAGGAGTAGAATAACCTGCGGTCATGCAGACACCTCAAAGGGACTTCTTTAAGTACATTTAAACTTGGGGAGCCTCTTCTCACACAGTATATCCCACTGGAAGATTTCTAAGTAAGTGCAAAGTGTTCTGTTGCTGTTGTGGTGAACTAGGACAAAACAAAGACAATTTTGTTGTATTAAAACCCAGGATGTGTTGGTAGATGTTTCTAATAAAATGGGCCAGTTGGGTTTTGTGAACTACAAAGAACAGCAGGTGGAAGATGTCCACATAGGCATATGTGCATCACCTGGCAAGACCAAAGGATAGTTTGAGGTGTGTTACATTTTAAGACAGGGTTCTAATGAAACCTTATTTGGGATCCTGATAGAATCGCTGCAGCTACATAGGAAATACTGTGAACAAAATGCTCTTCTCCCAAGATTTATGGGATGGCTTAGTGTTTGCACAGTAATATTTTTTTTTATACTTGATAGGCACATAGCCTTGGTGTGAGTTCTGAGGAGAAGAAATGGCCTAAAGCATAAGCATGTCATATAAACCTAAAATCTAATGTAGTTATTAGAACGTTGTTGTTAATTACTATAAGATGCCTCTTGAAATAAGCTTTATTTCCCCATACCATCTGTCTGAGTGGCACAGTGGTTTCACTTTAAATTCCTGCTTAAGGCCCATATGCTAAAAAGCAGTATGTATTAACCTTCATCTTTTGAGAGAGCCACGTTGGCTTTCCCAGCAGAGTGTCTCTCAACCATCTGTTAGGAACATGTTAATGGATCAGTTTACATGCTCTTTCCATTTAATAGCCTGGCATCAGGTCAGTTATGGTAATTTAGTGCATGGCCCTTTGATATTCTTCTAACAGTTGAGATACTTTCTTCTTTGCTGACATTAGATTGATGGTGTGGCACATTAGGGTAAGAGACACTCAGGAACACATTATTGTAGAATCATGGAATTGACAGGGCTGGAAGGGACATCAAGGATCGTCCTGTTCCAACCCCCCTGCATGGGCAAGGACACCTCACACTAGATCAGGTTGCTCAGAGCCACATCCAGCCTGGCCTTAAAGACCTCCAGGGATGGGGCTTATCTCCATGGAAGAGAGTTCTGTCAGGTTACAGAAGGAAATCTGTTGCTGCTGCTTCTTGGTATCTCTTCTGTTGCAGTAACAGATATGTCATGTAGTGCAGCAGTGGAAAACTTAGTGCTGGCAATGCTAATAGCTATGACTGATTATGTTCAACACATGCTGCTGGTGCAGTACTGTTGTCTGTGGTGTTGTGAAACTACAGCAAGCCATCTCCAACTCTTGTTCCTTGTGTCCTGAAGGGTTATGAGCAGTCTGCCAGATGAGGCAAGTGTTTCAGCATGGGGGCTCTCACAAACAGCTTACTGTCTGTCTTAAATTTCACCTCCTGCCCTCTCCCTCACCTTTCCAAGAGATGACAGCCAAGCTGTCCAAAGTGAAGGCCAAGGAGGGTTGAGGGAATATGGTTGTTACCTTGCCAAGGCTAGCACTGTGGGCCAATACTGAGATGAAGTGAAGGAACCAAAGATGACTTGGGTTGTGCTGAGAACATGACCCAGAATCTGCTCAGGTCCACTAGCAGCAGCCAGCAGTGCTGACTCTCTGCAGCTTCTTAGTGCTTGCTGATGTTTCACTGTTTGCCTTCACTGATCTTTGGTCAGCCTGAAGTGCAGAGAGCATTACCACCTGCTTACCAAGTGCAGTGCAGAAACAAGAATTCAGTTAGTGATACTAACCAAGCCCTTCAGCATTTGTTTCTGATCTTCAGTGACCCTCCCCTTGCTTTGTTGTGTCACACAATGAGAAGGAACCACATTCTGTGGCATGTGGTGATCCAATGGATGCCTTTGCAGCCCTTCTGTGGGAGGGAAAGGTGTAAAAGGCTGCATGTTAGATTTCCTTCTCTTTGTTGCTTGGCCCCTGCAGAGAAAACAAAAGGTATTCGTTGCTTCTGCAGTGAAGGATACCAGTGAAGAGGATCACTCCTTGATCTGGAAGAAAGATGTGCAAGTAGTCAGCTACTAGGAACAAACAAGTTTAAAACAAAACCCCAGCTCCTTCTGGGTCACTGACTTGATCTGCTGGTGTCACAAGCCCACTCAATGTCATCAACTGACTGATCTCCCATCTTAATTCAGGTGGGTTTCACTCCAGGCTCTCCAGTCCACTGACTTGCCAGGCTGGATAGCTGCTTCTGCTTTCTGATCTGAATTCATTCAGCCAGTTCTCATCCATTTATTCCTGTTCCAGCACTGCCTTCTCTCAGAAATAGCACTCTTTGGTGCTTGTTGCCCTGAGCTATTTATAGGCAGCAGTCCTTTCTCCACCTTTGTTTACTAGACTACACAAACCAGCTTTCTTTAGCCTCCTCTTATAAACCCTCTGTTGCCATGGTCCCTCTTCTCCTGTCTTGTTCCAGTATTTCTTGAATGCAGTTAGTCAGATTCATGTGCAGTGTTTCAGGCTTCTGCAATGACATCAATTATCCCCCAAATCTGATGAATGAATTTCTGCTTTGGGAGTTCAAAATGTTCTCCTGACTGGTGTTCTCCTTTTCTTTAATGTTGTGTTGTCATAAGCTAACATTTTTATGCACTGGTTGTTGCTCTCATGCTGTTTTTCATCTAGCAGGTCAGAATATCTTTAAGATGCAGGGACAGAAGTAGTTTTGGAAGGAAGAAGTCAAATATGGTCAGGGGAGGATTGAAACATACTCCATTGATGTGCACAACTGTATCATATGGTAAGTTGCAGTGAAAGGAATTAGCTTTTAGTGCCAAACTCCTTTTTCTGCTCCTCTGTTCTTTACCCCCACCCACTTTGGGCAAGGCTTCCAGCACAGCAGGTTATCAAAGCCCTTCTGAAAGGGATGTGCATGTGACAGCCTTTATCTGAGAGTCACCTCCAGGACTGTCACCTCCTGGGCTGTTACTTCCTATTCTATTCCTGAACCTTGGCTGGGCTAGAGAAATGTTCCTGAATGTAAGAACAAAGGCATTGCTGTCTTGGGTCAAATGAAGGGCTTACCTAGCCCTGTCTCCAGAAGCAGCTTCTGGCAGGTACTTAAGGAAAAATAAGAGCAGTGGAAATGCCATGTTCTCTGATCTTGATTATATCCCATCTGCAAATAATAATAAAAATAGTAACTGTTTTTTGCACTCCATCTGAATGAGCATTGAAAGCAAATATGGATTAAACTGAGCTCTATGATTCTTATTCACTCTCTAACTTATTTTTGTCTTCTACAACGCAATTTGGCATTGGATTCCGTAACATAATTATGAACTACTTGGAGGGAAAAAACTCTCAGTCTTTCCTGTAGTTAAATTTCCATGAATCTAAACTTACTGGTGAGATCCCAATTCCTACGATAAACTCTTTGGAAAGTGCTTTTTTCATTGTCAGTCAGATTTGGTTGACTTTGTCACTGATCAGCCATTTGTGGCCATCTGTGAAGGTGTTGGATAGAGAAGGGGTAGCTGTGGTGCCCAGCTTGTTGATCTTCCTGCATGTCAAAGCTGACTTTTTCCACATTGATACTTGCAAGAGTAGCTCAAAGGTTGGAGCCTTCCTGGCTCTAAAGTGCCCTGTAATAGAATTTCTGCCTCTACTCTGAGCACTGTGTTTATCTTTGTTGTCTGATGGCCTTACAGATTTTACACCAGGCTTCCTTTATTTCTGAGGTATTGGAAGTTTTTAATTCTTAAAGCTGCTTCTGAGAATGTCTTTCTGGTTTTGCCTTGCATTCTTGTAGCTTTGTGTATTCCTTACTCAGGTGCATGCCTCTCAGTTTTCTCTTATTTTTCAGTCTTAAAATTATCTTTAAATAAATTGTCAGTGTTAGAAGACTTGGTCTGTATAAGCTGAGGACTCAATCTTAAAGGTCTCTTCCAACAAAAAAGATTCTATGTAGGACCCTTGAAATGATTTTGCTTCTAATCTCTTTTCTTGCATCACTTTCTATACTGTTCCTTGAGACTCTTTCCACCTGCCTTTCTGACCCCATAGATAGTAATGAAAACACTAAAAAAAAAAAAAAGCTGGTTTCTTACTAAATAGCTTGAAATTGGCTCCAAGACAACTTTTTTTGCATGGGAAGATTCCAATATAAGTGGTACCTCACAATCACCTTGCATTTCTATACAAGATAATGCTTTGTGACAGTTGAGATGGCAACAGTTACTTGAATATCCTCAAGCAGAAAATAAAATAATAAACACAACCACCACCTCTTGGAGTATCTAGGAAGCTCTGATTAAACTGCAGGGAAATCCCCAGAGAGGCAGCATTGCATGCCATAAATCTGAAGGCAGATTAGAATCTGAAATAATTCTTCAGACAACAGAAGATTCATCTTTTCAGTATTCTGGTCCTTGTAGTACTGTTCCAAATGGCCTAGAGGGATTTTTCTTTGCGGGTGAATCCTAATTCATGTGCCCACATTGCTATTCCTTCCTCTTCAGTTAAGTTTATTTTTAGTGAGAAGTGGTTCTCTTGTGAAAAATGTGTGCTGGAAAGCAGCAGTCATGCTCTGGCTGAGGAAGTGGTAAGTGCCTCTGTCCTAAGAAAAGTTACTGTGTGGCCAGCTGAAAATCATAGAATGGTTTGGGTTGGAGTGTACCTCCAAAGGTCATCCAGCCTAACCCTGCTGCAGGGAGCAGGGACATCCTCCATTAGAGCAGGTTGCTCAGAGCCCTGTTGAGCCTCACTTTGAGTATCTCCAGGGATGGGACCTCAACTCCCTCCCTGGGCAACCTGTTGCAGTGTTCCACCACCCCCATGGTGTGGAGCTTGTTCCTAATATCCAATCTAAATCTGCTCTAATTTTCAAACCAGGTTGCAACTTAAAACTCATGTTGTGTAAGGTCCCAATGACCTTTTGTGGAGTCACTGGATATTTTGTGAAGCTGGCTGCATATGCAGAGGTGATACTTTAAAAAATGAGTGATGCGGCATCCAAAAATCTCAACTTCAAGGTGCTTCTGGAACCTGCTGATTGCCAGTAAGGCTTGCAACTGAAAGTCACTTTATTTGACACTAGGAATTTAACTTAGAATGTTTTGCTGGTACACTGCAGGAGCCTCAGGTGCCAGGTAGTGTGCACTGTTTGGAAATGAAGGTTCTTGAAAGTGTCAGGCCCCAAAATGAGAGGAGTCAGGATAGGTATATGCTCTGAAGTGTGGGCTCTACTAATTGCAGGATGCATTCACGTAGAGGGCAATTGGAAGAGAACTGGAGAGAATCTTTTCTCCTTGGTTTTTGGTAAGGAGGACTTATGAAGGACAGTATGTAAGGGTGAATAGAGGCAGTGAGAATCCAGACAGGCGTTTAGATTTTGGGGATGGTGTCTGCTTCAGCATGTGATAACCATGCCTTACACCTTTAATTCTGACAGCTTGCAGTGCTTGCAACTACAAAAACTATTGTTCAGACTTAGAAGGCAAACCTTGCATGCCTCTCCCCTACAAAGAGAGACTGAGAGCCCTGGGGCTCTTCAGTCTGCAGAAGAGAAGACTGAGAGGAGATCTGATCAATGTGTATATGTATCTGAGGGGTGGGTGTCAAGTGGCTGGAGCCAATCTCTTTCCAGTGATAAGCAGCAATAAGCCAAGGAGCAACAGCTACAGACTGGAACAGAGAAGGTTTCACCTCAACATGAGGAGAAACATCCTTACAGTGAGGATGACAGAGCCCTGGAGCAGGCTGCCCAGAGAGGCTGTGGAGTCTCCTTCTCTGCAGACTTTCCAAACCCACCTGGATGCATTCCTGTGCAAACTACCCTGAGTGATGCTGCCTTGGCAGGGGGGTTGGACTGGGTGATCTCTGGAGGTCCCTTCCAACCTCTAAAGTTCTGTGATTCTGTTTAGCTGAGTTGTGATGACCTCTGTGTCAAAATCTTCTGAAGATCTGGAGGACAAAAATACTGTTTGTCACCATTTAAATGTTGGCAGACTTATTCTGTGCAGTTCTGGCTTAGGCTGGCAGGGAAGAAGAGAACAGAGTCTTTTTTTTTTTATGGTGCAAGAGTACAGGCAAAAAAAATTCTTCTGTAGATAGGCTTTACAACATGTTGTTACAGTGAAATATTACAACTACTGAAACTATCAAGATAGCTAGTAGGTTGGGGAAAATAAGCTTAAATCAATTTCTGGCACAGATCTGAAGGCAAACAGCATGCCAACAAACAGTGGTGCTGGAGATGAAGGCAGACATGAAAGCCTCTTAAATCAAACCTCTGACCCGACAGAAAATCCTTGATGACATCATTCTTCAGTGATTATCTCTTATGTACAATTCAACTAATTCTTTCAGAACCAAATGTGAAGGTGTAAGCTTTAAGTATCATCTTTTGGTGTGGGGACTATAAAATTGTGGCAGAAACCAAATATTTGTTGTTATAAGGAGATCAACAAAGCATACTTACTTGCCAGATGGTCCCCAATTACCAGTAATATTATTACTAACTTATCACTGTGGCTTGGGCTCAGCCAGGCAGCATTGTCAGTGTGGATGAATGTGTTATGCTGACAAGCTGAGCCTGCTCTTAAACTTGGTATTTGTCTTGACTGCTGCCATCGAGACAGCAGAGCTGCAGTTATTCCCAGTTAGTTCAATAAGCACAACACTTGGAGCTAGCTGGTCCCTATACATTCTTGGAGGATGTGTCCTTCCATATGTTCCATTTTCCAAATGCTGAATCCAAAATAACTGAAAATGTGGGTGGCTAAACAGGCTGTGCCAGCTCCTGTATTAATCACAGATGAATTTCAGAATTGCATCACTGTGTATCAGTGTACTCTGTATCATGACAATGGGGTACAGGGCTGAGATCACAAAATTGGTGTTAGGGGTTGGAAGGGACCTGGAAAGATCAAGTCCAACACCCCTGCTAGAGAAGGATCACCTAGAGTAGGTCACAGAAGAACACATCCTGGTGGGTTTTGAATGTTCCCAGAGGAGGAGACTCAACAACCTCTCTGGGCAGCCTGTGCCAGGGCTTTGCCACGCTCACAGTGGAAAAGCTTCTCCTAATGTTCGCGTGGAACCTCCTATGCTCCAGCTTGCACTTGTGCCCCTTTATTCTATCACTGAACATCACTGAGCAGAGTCTGGCTCTGTCCTCCCAACACTGCCCTTCACGTCTTTATGAAAGTGAATAAGGTCACCCCTCAGGCTCCTCTTCTGCAAGCTAAAGAGACCAAACTCCTTCAGCCTTTTCTCATGAAGCAGAGCATCCCAGATGATACTGTAGAAGCCTTGTACCATCGGGATCCTTTCTGTAAATGCGTAAAACTTTTCTTTTGAAATAATTATGTCCCCAAGTAGTTGCAGACCCTGTTGCTACCTCAGCAGAACTGCCAAGTGTGAGCAGATTTTACAGAATTCTGGGTGAAAAAAGAGCAATGTGCACCATGGGGGCCAAAAAGGAAGGTGTATAGTGGATTGTAACTGCTAAGAGAGATTGCTTTCATGTGCATGCTTTTGGCCTGTGCTGTTTGGGGGTTTTCCAGCACATTTTCACCCTGGAAATTCATGAAAAGAAAAAGAAAATGCCAAAATAATCATACTGGAAGTTCATGTTGAGCTATAGAAGAGTTGCAGGTAGAAAAGGGTAAGTAGCAATGCTTGTATTGGGTTCATGCAAACTCTGAAAGGCTGGTAAGAAAAGCTTTACCAGCAGAAAAGCAAAGGGGAAATGCATTTCGAAGAGTTTTGTAGTGTTTCTGGAAGCAGTGTTGTGAAAATATTTTGAAATCAGATGATTTTAGGCCTTTGTGGTTTAACAAGGACTCATGTCAAAACTCAGGTGTAAAATGAAAGTGTTACATCAGGGAAGCAGGGTCAGGGAACCTGGGAGGAATACTGAGACTTGGTCTGAGTGTGACCAAGCATCTTCTGTCAGAAGTGGTGTGGCCAACAGGAACAGAAGTGATCAGCCCCCTGTACTTGGCACTGTTGAGGCTGCATCTTAAATACTGGTTTGGGCCCTTTGCTACAAGAAGGACATTGAGGTGCTGGAATGTGTCCAAGAGCAACAGAGCTGGTGAGGGGTTTGGAGCGCAAGTCTGGACAGACCCAGAATCTTCTTGGGGTAGGCACTAAAAGGATACAAGAGGTGCAAACTGAAATATAAAATCTTGCCTAAGCATCAGAAACTTTTTTGACATGTGAGGCTGCTGAGACACCAGCTCAGGTTTCCCAGAGGTTTTGAAGTCTCCATTATTGGTGGTGCTAAAAAAACACAACTGGACTGAGCCTGCTTTGAGCAGGTGGCTGGAGTGGATAATCACAAGAGCTTTCATTCAGTGACAACTCCTGCATGAATCTGACTCTTGCATCTATTTTGAACAGAACAATTGTATCAGTTTTCAAAGGGTGCAAGTTATTTAATTCTGATTATAAGAAATCTGGAAGTGCCTTTCCTTTCTTTCCAGTACATGGTTCTGAGCATTAGTTTACCCTTAATTTGCAGCCTGTACCTCCCTCTTCATGGAAGTGTTTGTTAGAGGGAGAGCTTCCTCTCCTACCAGTTAAAACCAAAATACACACAAGGGAAAAGCTTTCCATGTAAAGGAAATAAAGACCTGATTCCCTAAAGATGTTTGAGAGTCTCCCAGGTGAATATGTTGTGCTCCTAATAAGGATAAGCCATCACTGTTTTTCTTACTGCATAAACTGATTTCCTTAAAGTAGTCATGATGATGCTAATGCTTGAAGGACCATTGCCAAGGGGCTTGGTGTGTAATGTGAACTGGGAGAGCAAGGAGTAGTGGTGGTCCTGGTCCTGCTGCCTGCACTGTGCTTGTATACAGCCATGGTGAGATGATTCACTTAAAGAATAGGTCCTGTCCCCAGCCCACACACAAATATTTATGCTCAGAAAGGTCCAGAAAACATTAGAAGCTTAGTTAATGAGATGTGGATGTGATCAGATGAGGAACTGGTTGCCTCCTGTGAGCATCTGAGACAGACCTGTGCTAGATTATATGGTCCTGCTGTGGCAGGGGAATTGGACCTGACAATCTCCAGAGGTCCCTTCCAACCTCTAACATCTTGTGATTGTTATCAGGTTAAGATAAGGCTGTAACCCACTGACATCATCTTATATAGGGTTAGTCTGTGTATATGGCAGTTTTCTGCTTGAGCTCACTGGTCACCTGGAACATGGGAAGAACAGTTCATTGGGATGGAAGTATAGTTTTAGTCTGGGCAGAGTAAAGGGGAGGATGTTGTCATCACTGGTAGGGGGGTGCAGTGCAGCCCCTGGTTCTGTGCTCAGGATTAGCTGGGGCAGTCGCTGGCCTCAGAAGTATTGCAGGTTCTTCCTTGTGTTTGTCTTAGCTCTTTGCTGCATTGGTAAATGTGGAAGTTATGCAATTGTTTGAGCATGTAACTCATTCTTACCTGCTGCCCTACACTTAGTGCCTTAGGTTTACCAAACTCTTGCTGTGACACATCTTAGTAAGGGTCTAACACAAGGATGTGTCTGCAGCCATGGCTTCAGGACCACAAAACTTCTCTGTTTTCAGATGGTTCACCCAATTCCACATTTAGAAGAAAGATGTAGTTCCACTTTGCAGATTACAGCATGATAAATAAGTTTATCCTGTTTGTGTAGCTGCTATGCTCAAGGTTGCCTTTTCTCTCTTTGCAGAGGTGTTGTCAAAGTCGACATCAACCTGCAGAAGGTGGACATTGACCAGTGCTCGAGTGAGGGGTGGTTCTCGGGGACCCACAGGTGTCACCTCAACAATTCAGAGGTATGTCTGTCCCTGAGGGACTCAGCTACACTTTAAATCTTTTCACTAAGAATAATTTTCTCTAGTACAAATGCGACTTTATGGGCTTTAAATGTGTTCCATAGGCTTGAAAAAAAACCCAAACACCTTTCTGCACAAGGATGTGTCTGCATTTTGGGAATGTGGGTGTTAAAAAATTACTGTGCAGAAATAATTGATGCAAGGGGGAAAAAAGAATATTAGCAGTGACACAATATATGAAGTTCTGTTTGTGAGTCAAACAATTATTTTTTTTTACACCCAAAAATAAATAAATAAGCTTTTAATGTCAGGGTCACATTTAAGTGGGGGGAAAACAAAAAACAAACAAAAAAAACCCCCCACAAAGTAGCACAAATGCTAATTATTATCCAGAAAAATACGACTTTTGGTAGAATGATGCAAAAAAACAGGCAGAATTGGATACTCTTAATTCTTTCTTAATGAGAGTGCCAACATTGACAGAGCTGTCTGAATGTTTCTGTTCAGCTCCTTCCTGCTTCCCCTTTCTTCTGAAGGTTTGTCTGGCTCTAGCTGTCAGCATAATATTTCTCCTTCAGTCTAACCACTCATATGGGTTGAATGAAACTTTACAAAGAAATAAATAAAATGTGCTTTGGTGTGTGGTTTGAGATTTGGCTTTGTATGTGTGGTGTTTTTTTTTTTCTTCTTATGGCATATGATGTTTTCTGTGAGAGGAGGCACCTCGTGCACTTGTATTCATTCAGAAAAGACAATTAAAATGGAAGGAGAGTTGACAGTTCTCTACCAGAACTCAAGAGGTGCTTGCCTAGTTTGTTAGAGCATCAAAAAATGGTTTGGCTTGGAAGGGACCTCCAGAGGTCATTAGTCCACCTGCCCTGCAGTTATCAGGGACATATCCTCCACTAGATCAGGTTGCTCAGAACCCTGTCGAACCTGACCTTGAATATCTCCAGGGATGGAGCCTCAACCACCTCCCTGGGCAACCTGTTCCAGTGTTCCACAACCCTCAAGGCAAAGAACTGGTTCCTAACATCCAATCTAAATCTGCTCTGCTCTAATTTCAAACCATTGCCCCTTGCCTCATTACTGCAGACCTTTGGAACCAGTCCCTCTCCAGCCTTCTCATAACTCTCCTTCAGGTACTGGAAGGCCACTAAACTATCAAAGCCAAACCCAAATTCAGACAAAGTGTTAGTGCTAATTCATCTACTAATGTTTTCAGCAAGAAAAACACAGCATTTCTGTAAATGTTTTTAGCTTTGGTCTTTGTCAAGCACTTTTTGACTTCTGAGTCCAAGAGAATACTTTTTAGTAGTCTTCCTTCTGGAGGAAAATGTTGTTTCCCATGAGATCTTACAGACCTTGTTTTTAATGTATGCTAGTCATCCTGAATGTGATTACATATTTTGGCAAGTGCTCCTCCTTTTCCTAATGTCTTATAAGCAAAATTATCAGCAGAGGGTTGGGACTTCAAGTTGTATCTCTTCCTTCCCCCTTACACCTCCTGTTCTACCTGATTTGGCAGAAAAGATGTGGAACAGACTAAGAGAGAAAGAAAAAAAAGGCAAGGGAAAAGATCAGTGTTGGGTTTAATGCACCTTTAGTCTGGTTCAAAACTTGCTGTTTGCTGTAATGCCTCTGAATTATGCTCTGTGTTCGTAATGCACAAGAAAACAGAATCTAACTCAAACTAAACTGGATATAATCCCACAAGGACACTTCCCTTCCAAATCTGAGTCTTTAAGAGTATGGAGAGCACAGTACAAAAAGTTACTCTCTGGAAGGATTTGTTGAAGAGGGGGAGGGAATAAAATGACTACTTTCACTCTTCAGTTTTTATGGGAATAAAGTATATTTTATTTCTCTGTAGAATTTGCCCTGGTTATGAAAAGGGATTGTCATGACTATGACATTCAATAAAACCTAGCTTCTGTTTTATTGTTGCACAAGGCAGGTGGAGTGTCACTTAAGAAACTCAGTGTAGAAGGAAGTTGTATGAAACACAACCTGGAGGGTTGGGAGGAAGTTTTCTAGGACTTGCAAAATACCCATTTCTAATTTCACAACCTTTAGTGGGAAAATCTCTACAGTTCAGTTTTTTACCATGCATGGGAATGTGAGGTGGCTGTCTTAGGAGTACTGAGATGAGGACTCACCAGCCTTGAGCCAGGGCTGGGTTCTTAGCATTCTGTGCTTCACCCTCCTGCTAAGAAGGGGGTGGGTGTTTCATCCCTGCTGAAGAAGGAAATACATGTTTTAAGTTAAATGTTAGTTCAGATCAGTTCTCCACGTTGGCTTCTGGGTTGTGCTGTTGCAAAGCTGACTGTGTTCAAGTAAGTTTCTCTGCAGAGCTTTTATTTACCAGTGTGCTTTGTGCTGCTTTGACAATAGATGTTTGCTGGTGGTACAGAGGAGGTTTTGGTTTTTCCTGCTGGACAGTTGCATGTTTGTTTTAGTAAACTTGTTTTGATGCTGTAGTGCATCAGTGAGCTCCTGTGATGCAGAAAGGAATTGAAATGTACATTCTAGGGCAGCCCTTTAATGAGTGGTGCTGTACCTGTGAGAGTGGCTCATGTTCACGCCTTCAGGTGTTAATAGCATGGGTAAGGAGATGCATATCACTTTATGAATGGCTTTTCAACTTGTGTGTGGAGCATAAAGCTGCCAGCTGTTCTCCCTTCCCCGTGACACTTATTAGAGTGCTAAATCAGCAAGGCTGTCATGGCTGAGAGCAGGATGTGTAGGTAATACAAACCTCTTCCAAATGCAAGCAGGGAGGGCCCGAAGAGGATGAGACTCCCTGTTTAATACCAGTGTCCTGGGGATGGGCAGTTGCTGAGAACAACTTAGAGAGAGGGTTTCTTTCCTTTTACCCTATGGGCACCACTTTTAGGAGAGTTCAATCTGGGGGTCTTCCCAGGCAGGTCTCTGCAGGTGCTGCTTTTCACACTTGGTTTCATTGGAATGTGCCCTGTAGAATAAGGGTAAATGACAGTTGTGCAACAATGCTTTCCACACAGTTTGCTTTCTAAATGCTGATGGAATGACATTACCAATCCTCTCTTCTTAGCAGCAGATACAGAAGTACCTGCTGACTCCGGAGTGCTCTGCTCCAGGTTGCAAAGTCTGTTTCTGGCAGAGTAAGGAAGAAGGCAGAGATCTCTGCATTTCCAGTTCTGCTTAAGGTGGATCCTCCTTCCTCTTTCTAGTTTTGCTAGGTGAGCTGAGTGTTTGGGGCAGCCTTTCTGCAGGCCATTTGCCTTAGTGAATTTCTGAAAGTGTTTACTCCATAGCCCATACTATGTGGCCACTAAATCTAAGGTATAAAGATGACAATTTCAGAGATACAACTTCCCAAACACTGAAAGTACAGCAAGTGACAGAGAAGAGGAAAGGATTAACTTGGGAGATGGACAAGAGGAGGAAAAAAAAAATAGAATGTTTTGGGTTGGAAGGGACCTTTAAAGATCTAGTTCCAACCCCCTTGCCATGGGCAGGAACAGCTTCCATTAGAGCAGGTTACAGAACACCTCACCCAGCCTGCCTTGAACACTTCCTCGGATGGGACATCCACAGATTGCCCTCCCTGGGGCTCCAGTGTCTCACCACTCTCACTGAAAATTTCTTCCCAATATCCACTCTAATCCTTCTGAAGCTTAAATCCTCTCAACCTATCACTACAACTTACATATTCCTAAAATCCTTCTTTACTTTGTGATATTTCAGTGGTTAAAACCTACAGGATGCTTCACAGAAAATATTCTTATTTTCTTGCTGTCCTAAAGTACTCTAAACAGGGAATAGTTGTGAGGAGGGGAATGGAAGTGCATTACAGTGAATGCAACCATCTAGCAAACCAGTGATCTGTATGTGCTGAAGAGGAAAAGGAATGGATGGGACCCAAAATCTACCAGAAAATGGATTGTTTAGAGTACTCATGTGCTCTGGCACTGAATCAGGAGGAGATGATGCTGACTGGCACTGGGATTTGGAAGGTCATCAAGAATTGCCTGATGATGTGATGGAATATTTGTAGTGCTAGTCCTTGCTTGGAAGAAAAACAGTATATGGTTGGGGAATTAGTGTTGCAGCTCAAATGCACAAAATGCTTAGATGTACTATACCTTAGCTTTAGGTGTTCCTCAGCAGGTAGATTGGGCTCTGGAATATCTTCCTTTGTGGTCCCTTTAAATTGAATGCAAAGCAAGAGGAAGCACTGGAAAATCTACATTCTCTGTTTTTAAATTACTATACTAGCAATTTAGGTAGTCAGTTTTTCCTCACTTGTTTTCTTAATGTGTAGAGGACTTATCTATCCCTAATTTCATTGCAGCCTAAATGAATTTGAGAGCAGGAAGGTGCTTTCCTTCAACCTCAAAATGACTATAACTGCCCCCCCCTCTAATTAGGCAGGAGGTTGTGAAGCTTTACACAGGGAAACCCAACTGCAGCAGTGGTTAAAGACTATTTCAGTTGTGATTGATTTATTCTTTCATGGCTCTTACTTTATCAGCCAAAAGGAGGCTGATGACCAGATGATCTTTTCTTGACTTGGGGGAAGAAGGGACGACACATGGTGAAGCACAGAGCTTATCTCCTTCATGTCTCTACCTTGCCACCCAAGTAGGGAACAGTTCCCTCCAAAAAAATACATGTGTAAGAGATTTGGATTCTGGGG
The DNA here is from genome assembly GCA_013399055.1 of Ramphastos sulfuratus. NCBI lineage: Eukaryota > Metazoa > Chordata > Aves > Piciformes > Ramphastidae > Ramphastos > Ramphastos sulfuratus. Next base: position 111,848 of record WBNM01027963.1, on the reverse strand, counting down.
GTAGCCAAAACAGATGAGGCAAGTAATATCTGAAGGGTTAGGCAGGTAATATCTGTAGGGTTAGAAATGGTGACATTTAATTGGGTAGAGAAAAAAAGATGCAGATAACTCTGGAACTAACAAAAGTAGAAGGTAGCTACCCAGTAAATCTGAAGGAGTGAATGAAATTCAATGTGTCACAAGGCTGGCCATGGGGGTAAGAAAACAGGCATTTTCACCCTGCTTGAAGAGTTTTCTTATTCCTTCCCCAAAGATGCTGGCAGCAGCTGCCAGCACTTTGAGTAACAACTTGAGTCCTTGTTGAGACACCGAGAATAAAAGGCAGGCCGAGGAGTGTCTGAAGAAATCAGCTGGCACAGCCCATTGAGCTCGGCCAAACACTTCCAACCGGCGTCAGGCTGTGCAAAACGACAGCGGACTCCACACTGCTTCCCCATCCCTAATGAGGCTGCCAACAGCTTGCAATGCAAGGCAGGCTCAGCTGACATCCCTTTGGGTTTCAAAGTATTCCACAAATGACAGCGTGCAAAAATATCTAGAGGGAATGAGAGGGGCAGAGTAAACAGAGGCTGCATTGCTGTCTGTATATAGTGTGTGGCTCTGTTTGTAGGAAGATGCATAGCCCTACTGTGTGTATTTATTCTGCACAGACACAAAACCAACTGAGAAAGGAAAACAAACAAGCAGTGCAGCCAAAATCTTTTTTTTTTTTGCTATTGTTTAACAGAACATGGGAAATGATTGCATTTTGTTACACTGTATGTAGTGTGATAGATAAGCAGTGGGGAAAAGAGGGAGGAAGAAACTGATTAAAAATAGAATTATAATGGAGACTGAGTTCCAGATTTTCCAGACAGATGCCTTCTAGTGCCCTTGTCAAATCAGGAAAAGGCTATTAATGCACATACTGTGTGAAGGGAGGCATAGCAAGAGGTTAGCATGCAAAGTCATAACCCCCTCTACTCTGCCCTGGTGAGGCTGCATTTGGAGTACTGTGTCCAGTTCTGGGCCACTCAGTTCATCTGAGTGGGAAGGACCCCAGGGAAACGCTTGAAAGAGTCCAGCACAGAGCCACAAAAACAGTTAAGGGAGTGGGACATCTTCCCTTCCTGATAAGGAAAGCCTGAGGGAGCTGGGGCTCTTCAGATTGGAGAAGAGGAGCTTGAGAGGTGACCTCGTTTATGTTTTTAAATACTTAAAGGGTGAGTGCCAGGAGGCTGGGGCCAGGCTCTGCTGGGTGATGCCCAGTGACAGGACAAGGGGCAGTGGGTGGAAGTTGAGGCACAGAAGTTCCATAGAAACATGAGGAAAAATGTTTTTTTTTCCCTGTGAGGGTGACAGAACACTGGAACAGGCTGCCCAGGGCAGTTGTGGAGTCTCCCTCTCTGGAGATATTCAAGACCTGCCTGGATGTGTTCCTGTGTGACCTGCTCTGGGTGATCCTGCTCTGGCAGGGGGCTTGGACTGGATGAGCTTTTGAGGTCCCTTCCAGCCCCTGACATTGTGTTCTCCAGTGTCACTGGGTTTGCTTAGTACTTACATGTATTTTCAGTCTTGTCAGTCAGGAAAAGTGCAGTCAGAATGACAACAGTTTGGAAATAAAGCTGTTTGGTGATTGAATGAGCAAGGTTTGTGTAACGTAGTTAACTTAAAATTCAGAAGGAATCATCACCCTTGGAGGTACAGATTGCATGCAAGATGGGGCAAGAGATGTGCCCACACCAGCATACAGAGTTTATTACAGGATGTCTTCCCTCCTAGAAGTAAAACAAGATGTTCAGTGATAGAAGACAAACACTCAGTGCTGCATCAAATCCTGAGCAGTCAGAGAGAAGGGAGCAGCTGGGTTCAGTACCCAGGTAGAACAGAGCCACTGCTGCTTGGCTGCAGGAGCAGGAAGGTGAATCTGTTCTCTCAGGCTGATGGCTGCTCACACAGCTCGGTGCGTTTGAAGAGCACACAGCAGACACAAAGAACATTTCAGATGCTATTTTAAAAATAACATCATCTGCATTCCTGGGAAAAGTCCCTTTGTGACAGTGGAGCAGATCTGATCTGGCACTCTCTCAGACAGTTACATAAAATAAGGTGGAGGTTTATCAGAGCTCTTGGTGATAAACAAGGTGCTATGAAAGCCAGATTCAGTTTAAGGAAGAACCAGGTTGCTTAGCTACAGCATCTTGGGCTTTCTAGAAAAAGAAACAACTGGTAAATGAGTCTGTGTTTTGCAGGAGCTGATCTTGGTTATCAGTGTGTTCTTCAAAGGAAGAAAACCTTTGCAACCATTCCTGTCATCCCAGTTAGCAGTTTTAACTTAAATTCCTCTGGGTCAGTTTTGTTTGCTTCTCTTTCCCTTCCCCCAGATTTAAAGAGTGAAAGGCAGCAGATGATTGGCTGAATGATGCTGTCTGACAAGGAAAACAGCAGGGAGGTGTTTGGAGTTGCTTGCAGCTGACAGGTGATGACAGCATTGCATCAGTTCCCAGTTCTTCCAGCTCTATTGCCACAGGTTTCAGAGCTTTCTCTGCTGGACACAGCATCTCATTCGGCAATGCCAGGTAGCTGAACTGGTGCTTCTCCCCATCGTGGTCAGGAAGGGCAGAAGTGGGGCCCAGAAGTTATCCATGTCTTCCCAGCCAATTAAAAATATATCTAGTGGGAGCAAAAGGGAAGTTGCAGAGAGGGAGATGAGTGCAGGGAAGAGCTTTTCCCTGGAGGCAGATTAGAATCTTGACTGCTGGGGGTTGGGGCAAGAAATGGAAGATCCCAGGGAGGTGGTGTCACCAACCCTGGATATGTTTAAAAGTTGTCTGGGTGTGTTGCTTGGGGATATGGTTTAAGGGTGCACCTTACAGAGCAGGAATATCAGCTGGGCTTGGTGATCCTGAGAGGCTTTTCTAACCTGAATGTTTCAGGAATTCTGTTATCAGCATCTGCTGGGAGCCACAGAGTCTTGCAGCAAGGAACCTGGGGACTGTAGCCAGTCTGGACTGTGCTCCTTGGCAGGCTGGCTCTTGGTTACCTTCTCCAGGTGGCATGAGGTGTCAGATCTGGGCAGAAACAGAGCACAGCTTCACTCAGAGCTCTCATTTATTCCCACTACATTCAGAAGGCTGTAGAGAATCTGGGTGGGGGGAAGTGCATAAAATTGTGCATTAAGCACAATCAAATGCGTGCAATTAGAAATACACAGCATTGTGGTGCCAAAGCATCTGGCCCATCCTGTGTGAGGGTTGACATGCTTTTGCTGGAAGGTTTGAAAGGAAGGTATGTGTCTCCCAGATCTTGTGAGATAATAGACTGTTATCCCCAGCTTTCAGCTGGCATGCAGAAGCAAAATGTTCAGCTCTAAAGTGATAGACACTCAGACCTAAAGAGATCTCCAGGTGTGCAAATGACCCTCCCCACAGTATGGTTTCTGCAGAAAGGTGCTCTGAGCTTGTGAGCTGGGAGGGAGTCTTGATGTGCTCCAGCCAGGAGCATCTTCAGAGTGGGGTTTTTGGGGTGCATTACAGCATGCATCCACCCCATGTTTCAGACACTTCCAGGAGGAGTTAAGCATCCTGATACCTATTTGAAGCCTGTGTCTGAGCAGCTTTCTTAGTGATCTTGATTTGTGATAGCATCCTGGTCAAAAAGGAAGCTGCCAACCTGCTGGTAGTGAAATCAGCTGTTGCTGCACTTGCTGTCATTGAAAAGGACATCAGCTTCCTATAACTCTGCAGACTCTGCTCCTGTTTGCTTGCTTAGACAACACACTGCGGAGGGGTTCTTGGTTGCTAAAATCCTAAAATTCTCCTCCTGCATATCTCCCATAGTTAATTGTGTTGCAAAAATCATGAGGCTTGAGAAGCAGTAAACCAATGGGGGGAAAAAACTTACCTGCCTTATTTCAACAAAAAGCTTTTATTAGATGTAGCAACTGTTTCTCCTGCCTTTTTTTTTAATACTTCATGATACCTGCACAAGAGGCAAGTTTAATTTAGCCTTGAGAAGAAAGTTCATTCCCCTTTTCTGTGTAACAAATTAAAATTAGATTGCAAACACATTAAAGATCCCAAGATGAAAAACTAGAGAGAGGAGCTGCTGAATCTTCACATCCCAAAGAAGGTACTGAGCCATAGTAAGAGCCTTAATGGAAACAAACTCATTTAGTTTTATTTTTGGAGCACAGTTTTATAGCACTAAGCATTCAAGTGCTATCATTTTTATTGGGACTTCTGGTAGGAGGTTGAATGTTTTTGCTTTCAAATGAAGAAAAACTGCTTGGGTTTACCTGTGCTTTTGCTTCTGGTAATTCATGTGATTCGTTCTTTGTTTGCATTTGCCAGTGTGTGTGGACTGACAGCTCTCAGGGTATCCATTCACTCAGCAGGGGCTGGTCCCTGCTGAGTTGGTTGGTGGTTGCTAACCCTCTTGTGCTGCTTCCTTGCTTTGTCACCCTGTGCTGGCACAGAGCNTCTTCAAGATCTTTTCCAATCAAAATGATTGTGTGGTTTGACCTGTTGAGATTAAACTCCTGAATTCAGATTGTTCCAGAGCCCTTTAAAAATAAGTCTGTGAGCTGCCTGGTCCAGTGGAAGGTGTCCCTGCTCATGGTAGGGAAGTTGGAATGAGATGATCTTTAAGGTCTCTCCCAACCCAGACCATTTTATCATTACTCCATTACAGTAGCTGAAGGAGACATTTCTTGGCAGTTCAGTTAGAGTTCTTACGTGGACAACCAATAGAATGCTTGTTTGAAGTAAGTGTCTGAATCAAATGCTCCAATCATCCTGCTGAGGTTAGGAAACATCAAGGTGCTCCTTAACCCTTCTACTTCCTCTTGCAGCTCTGCCACCAGGCTGAGCAGATGGTCCAACTGGTCACAGCACACACAGCTCTTTGTCACTGCTGCCACCAGTTGCTGTTTGAGAGGCTCCCACATTCCCTTAGAGCTGGGTGGCTGCATGTTTTCATGGGAGTGAAGTTTAATTTTGAAGTTTGAGGGTTTTTTTCCCCAGTGTAGGACTCCATCATAATGATTTCTTTCTAAGGGGCCACTTTGTCTCTGTAATTAGAAAAAGCAATTTTCATGAAGTATTACTCAGTAAGCCACTTAAGAGTTATTTTTAAAGGTTTAATGCATATTTCAGTTATGTTTCATTTTCATATGTGATTGAGAGTTGCTTTTGATTATGCACCAGTGGATTATTCTAGCTGCTTTCTAATACTGCTTAACAAAAATGGTACATTTAAAACAGTCATTTCTGGTACAAGTGTGACCTAAAAATATTGTATTCAGTCATTATGTGACTGTGAAGAGTGACATTTTCCATTTTTATCATTGTATTGTACCATACCAAATTTAAGTGATGGAAGAAGAGGAGGGCTTGAAAAGGCTAAATTTCATACAACGGCTGAATAAGTTCTTGCAGAGTTACAGGGCAAGAACAGGACTGTGAACATTAACTCTTGTTTACAGAGGACATAGAGTCACAGAATCATTTTGGTTGCAAAATACCTTTGAGATCATCCAGTGCTCTAGCTCTTCCAAGGCTGATGCTGAACCATGTCTCTCAGCACTATGTCTCGAACTCTTTCCAACATCTCCAGGGACAGGAACTCAACCACCTCCTGGGGGAGTCTGTTCCAGTGAAATCTTCCAGGGAAGAAGTTTCTTCTAATCTCCAACCTAAACCTCCCTTGGTACAACTTCAGGCCATTTCCTCTTGTTCTCTCCCTTCTTCCTTGGGAGAAGAGACCAACCCCCACCTGACTCCAGCCTCCTTTCAGGGAGTTGCAGAGAGCCAGAAGGTCTCTCCTCAGCTTCCTTTTCTCCAGACTAAACACCCCCAGCTCCCTTAGCTGCTCCTCACCAGCCCTGTTCTCCAGACCCTTCACCAGCTGCTTTGCCCTTCTCTGGACATGCTGCAACACCTCAGTGTCCTTATAGTGCAAGCCCAAAAGCTGAACTCTACTTAAGCTGTGACCTCACCAGTGCTGAGTACGGGGGTACAATCACTTCCCTGGTCCTGCTGCTCACACTGTTCCCAGTCCAGGCCAGGATGCTTCTTGGCCCCTTCAGCACAGACTGCCTCACATGGTTGACCAACACCCTCAGGTCTTACTCTATGGAGCAACTTTTCAGGCAGTGAAATGGCATCNAGCCCAGCACATGGTTGCTGTCTGTCGGCTGTCTGGCTGTGCTTACTTGCCCATTGCAAACATCAATATTGCACTTTGTTCATGATCTTACTAGCTTCCATTTGTGTTCTCCAAAGATACAAACACAGTTACAAAGAGTCCTCAAGGGTGATTTTTTTCCCTGTTACTATTTGCTTTGGTGAAGTCCCAGGTAATTTGGGGTCCCATGTGTGAGAATGTTTGTTTCCATCTCAGACTTTCCATAGCTGTATGATTTCATAGCTTTTCCTTAGGGATTAGTGTGTTGGTCTGGAGCAGGCAGATCTCACTAATATGATTTTAACCCACGATTTGATCCTGAGGAGCAAAGGCAGTAAGCTCTGATCTCTGCCAAGACCAGCAGAGCTGCTGACCTGTTGTGCTGGCCCTCGGAACCCCTGTTGTGCTTTGTTCTCACCAGCTTGTTTTGAGTAGCCTCCCTACTGAGACGTCTTAGATCTTGGAAAGAGAACCAAGTCAGGTAGGATATATTCTTCCCCCTTGCACCAAAGGCTAATCAGCCTACCATGCAGTGGATCATTCCCCCTTTATCACCTGCTTAGGTACTATTGATCTTCTTGTTCTATTTAACCATCAGCACAAGCAGCGTCTCCTTAGCAGTATAGTTCTGTGGACGTGGTCCAAGTTGTTGAGGTCAGACCAGTTTCTGGCAGGTGTTCATTCTGACTTCGGAGCACCTCTGTGCAGACTGGAAACAAAAATCTCATCCTTCCTCTTCTGGAGAGGAGAAGCCTTTTATTCTCTGAAGCAAAATAATCACTTAGCTTACTGGTGGCATTTCCCTTCATTTTTGGAATGACTGCAGACATTACAGTGGTTATATTTTACCTTTCAGGAAGTGGCTTTGTGCTGATAGCCATCACTATGCTGATGTTTGGGTTTTTTCCATTGGCAATTTGAGCGGAGATGGAATCTGACTCAGTCTAGTTATGGAATTCTTTTGCTTGGAAAAGATCTCCAAGATCAAGTCCAACTGTCAATGCAACAGCATGGCCATTAACCCATGTCCCTAAGTGCCATATCTACAGGTTTCTTGAAAATCTCCAGTGATGATGACTCCATCTCCCCTGGGGAGACTGTTCTGATGCCTGACCACTGTTTCCATAGAAAAACCTTTCCTAGTGTCCAATCTGAACCTCCCCTCACACAGTTTCAGGCCATTGCCTCTCATCCTGTCACCTGATATTAGGCAGAAAAGACTTTTCTAATTATATTGCTGATTGTAATAGAAGAATCATAGAATGCATTAGGTTGGAAGGGACCCTTGAAGGTCATGTTGTCCCACATCTGTGCAGAGAGTAGGGACATCTCCAACTAGATCATGTTGCTCAGAGCTCCATCAAGTTTGACCCTGAATGTCTCCAGTGATGGGACCTCCACCATCTTTCTGGGCAACCTATTTCAGTGTTCCACCACCCTGATTGTGGAGAACTTGGAAATGTTTGTTTTCTTGCCAGCTGATGCAGCATCTCCACTGGAGTGCACTGGGCTGGAGTGGGTTTTGAAACTGGCAGCAGCTTTTGTATTGCACTGGTGTACCCTCCCTTGGATCTGGGTCATCCTCTTCCCTCAACTACATGAAATCCCTTCTGCTGTCTGCTAGCTGGGCCAGTGAGGAGACTGAGGGACAAAGGTGCCATTATGCATTTGTGTGCTTATTGATGAGCACAGTTCATTGCAGCCTAGAGCTGTTTGCACCATTTACCCAGGGAAACAAAGCCCAAAGAGAATCCAACCTCTTCTCTCTCTGGTTTTCAAATGCAGACCAGATACCTTTCTGGAAGATCCTGATTAGGCACACACATGCTGTTGGGATCCAAACAGAGGTGGTTTGTTTGGGTGTTTTTGAAGTGATGTCACTTGTGTTATGTAGTTAGAAGATTGCAGCTAATATAATCTAACTGTGACTTCACTAGCTAGAAGTTGAGCCAGAGAAGTGCTGAATCATTTCATCATATGTTCCTTTTGGTCCTTTTACTCTTTTCAGTTGCTGAGGGTTTTTGAAGTATAGTAAATGTCTCACCAGCTTTGATGTCTTTCCTAAACTAAATAGGCTGAGTGTCTTCCCAACCCAGACAATTACACAACAGTCAATAGAGCTTTATTCTAAACCAGGTAGACAGGTTTCTGCTTCAGAGCTGCTTTCCTTTTTGCTTCACACAATCACATCAGTTAAGTTTGTGCCATTAACAGTACAAGGCATGTAAAAAACCCCAATGCTTTTTAAAGATGTTTCTCCTCTAATGGATTTCAGAAAAAGAGGATTTTGTGTGCTTGCTGGAAAATTCCTCATTGGACTGTGGAGCAAAGGCTGCTGCATTGGCAGGGCTCAGCAGGAGTGGCTGCAGGAGGATACTGAGAAGGGATCTGTCTCTTCTGAGAGGTAGAAATGCAGGAATGGCAGAATTATAGAATCATGAAGGCTGGCCAAAGACCTCTGAAGTCATCAAGTCCAACCTTCTACCCACCACCTCCAGGACCACTAAACTGTATCCTGAGTCTGTCTTCCCAGATTGTCTCTACTTTAAAGCAGTTCTGCTCATAGATATATGAAAAACAAACAAAAATAGAGCAATAGTAGGAGAAATTTCTTCTGTTTCATCTTCCTCAGACTCATTAACTTGGTGAACAGTTAAGAGCGTATTTCTTAAGCTTGCCTCCATAACAGAAATCAAAGAAAGATGTCCAGTGAGCCTTTTAAAATATCCCTGCTGTAGTTTGATTACAGAGTTAGGGATACTTATCTGCTACATCCCATCCTGCTGCAGGAAGTGAGGCAATGCACTGGGGTGCTGGGACTGCCTGGGAGCTGTGTGGTGAGCATCACTGGACTGGTCACATCTCTCTTCCCCTGGAAATAGTTTGTAGGAAGCAAAAACAACTAGATTTTTTGGATGGTTGCCTGAGATGTCAATTTGGCTTTTGGTGAAGAAAACATGCAGATGTGTTCTGAGTCAATATTGCTCAGGGTAAATACTAGTAGTGTGGAGCCTCATGATAGCAGTCTTGGACAATCTTGAGGCAGAAGACAACAGATCTTTAAAGAAGCAGCTCTTTTTGGAAACAGCTTGCACAATTTGCACATTAATCTCAAAACACCGTGGCCAGGCATCTGTAAGGAGATTTTAAAAAGTCCATATTCAGATCAGTGGATGTTAGACTTCTTTAGCATTTTGGACAGGTGGTGACTTGGAAATTAGAAGAAACTCCTTGAGGTCTGTGGTAATGGGTTGGACTTGATGATCTTTGAGGTCTCTTCCAACCTTGCTTATACTGTGATACTGTGTGACTGAAAGGGTTCTCAAGCACTGGAACAGGCTCCCCGGGGAGATGATTGAATCTCCATCCCTGGAGGTGTTTCAGAGAGGCAGAGATGTGGTGCCAAGGGACATGGGTCAAGGCCAAACTTGGTAGAGTGCCTCCTGCAAAATAGGAAGGCAGAGATTCATAGAATGGTCTGGGCTGGAAGGAACCTTCAGAGATCATCTAGTTCNCCCTCACTGGAAAGAATTTCTTCCTAATCTCTAGTCCAAATCTGCCTTTCTCATGCTTTAATCCATTCTCCCTCATCCTACATGCCCTTGTAAAATGTCCTTCCCCAGCTTTCTTGTAGCCCCCTCCAGGTGCTGCAAGGTTTCTATAAGGTGTCCCCAGAACCTTCTCTTCTCCAGGCTGAACAGACCCAACCCTTGTAACCTTTCCCTGTAGGAAAGTGCTCCAGCTCTCTGATCATCTTTGTGGCCTCCTGGACCCTCTCCAGCAGTTTGACCTACTGGTGTGGGCTCCCTAGAATTGGATGCAGTGCTCCAGGTGGGGTAGGTGCTGGGTAGGAAGTTGGAGTTGCTGAATAGGAAGCCTGGAAACAAATGCTCACCCTTAGGACTTGCCCTGAAAATAGTTCTAATTACTAAAGCTAAGGTTTGCTGTCAAATTCTGTCTGTGAAAGTCAGGCCACTAAGGCAGTTATTGCCTAAGGGCAGTAACTTGAGTTGTGTTTGGGTGCATGCAGCCATGTTTGAAGTGATGAAACCATTAATGCCTCCTTTGTCAGTGTACCCAAGCAGACTTTGCCCTATTGCCTGTGCACCTTGCTACCTGCCATTGCTTTATAAAATACAGCTCAGCAGCTACTAGGTCCTAATGAGAATATCATTAGTTTGTTTGTTTTTCCCCCCCAGAACTTAAAAATGACAACAATGTTCTGTTGGTAAAATAAAAGGTGCTTTCAGGTATGAGAAGTAAAGAGGACTTGAGATCAGCAGGCTTCTTAGCTAAGGAAAAAAGTGTAATGAAAGATAAATAGCAGGAGCCTCTTGCTTGAGGATGTAATTATTTGAGAGAGCACAGTGAGGATATTAACTAAACAAATCAGACAAGGAAGAAGCTGCTTTATTATGTTTCAAATATGTAAACACACAGACACAAAATGCATTCCTATTAAATTAATTGTTTTCATTAAGGTAAGTGAGCCATTTTTATTCTGTAAAGCACTGTTTAGGAACCTGCTGTAATGTAAGTTAGAACTAAATATATTTGGGACTCCAAATTTAGACTCCTGCTGTATATCAGTTTCTATCAGGCAGGTGTTTTAGTGGAAGATCCCTGGGTTTAATGTTAATTTTTGATTACCAAGAACAAAAGTCATGCCAGAGCTGTTCTGCTTTTTTTTTTTTTTTTTTTAACTTGCTAGGAGTAAAGTTCTGCAACTATGGAAGACAAAGATTGCTAAGAAATTTTCAGATGTATCAGAGTAAGAAGCTGTTCCAGTTGAGGCACCTATAAGGTGATCTTGTCCACTAGTGATCTTGAAGTTTTCAAGTATGCTTCATCTGCCCACACCCAAAATTCTTATGTGAGAGCCACAGTGCCAGTGTGAGCAGGCCAGGCAGCTCCTCTGCTGCTGGGCTGAACCTTCTGAGAGATCTGCTACTGACTGAAGGAGTTGGGGCTTGGAGAAGAGAAGGCTCCAGGGAGACCTTAACTGCATTTCGGTATCTGAAGAGGACCTACAGAAAGGCTGGGAAGGGACTGCTTAGAAGGGCTTGTAGGGATAGGACAAGGGGTGATGGTTGAACATGGAGCAGGGGAGGTTTTGCTTGGACGTGAGGGAAGCTCTTTACAATAAGAATGGTAAAGTAATGGAACAGGTTGCCCTGGGAGGTTCCATCCCTGGAGGCATTCAAGGTCAGACACAATGTGGCCCTGGGCAGCCTGACCTAGTTGGAGGTGTCCCTGGTGTGACTGCAGGAGGGTTGGATAAGGTGACCTCTGAGGGTCCCTTCCAAACTGATGCAATCTGCAAGTCTGTGACTTGAAGCATGATTTGAAGGATCACAGACATTTGGTAACTGTTAACTTACATTTGGGGATGAAGAGAAACAGGAGTTATGCCTTGTTTCACTCCTTTCTCACTGACACTTAGCTGTAAAAGTTATTAAGTACTAAGACATTTTTAAATCTTGGGGTTCATGACTGAAGATGGTTAGGAGCAAGGAGCGAACCGTTTAGTCTTAGAGATGTTCAGCTGTGCTCCTCACTGGGGAGTGCTGCTGTCAACTTCAGTTTGGGACTGAGCTTCTCATTGCAGAACTTTGCCCTCCACATGATGATGTTATTAGATGGCTTTCAAATTCAAGAAAGTAATAATTAAAGCTTTTAAAAACACTTAGAGGCATCCAAATCTTTCGAAAAGGCTTATTGGAGGAGAAACTAAGTTCACAAGAGTAGGAGTTGTTTATGAGTAAAGGGACCCCCACATCCATTAAAACAGTCTCTCTGAAGTACCTTTATTCTTCTCTCCTGTGCAAATTCTCTCTTCTTGCCATCTGAGCACAAATCAGCATGAGTCTGCCACCTTCTGCAGGAGTGCTAGAAACAGGAGTTACATCAGGCAGATGCCCACTGGGTTGCATCTTCCCAGCAAGAGTGGCAAAATCTGCTGAGCCATTTTACAGATGACCCCATGGCAGCTGGAAGTTTATTAGTATTCAGTAGCATCCTGTGGCCTTTAGAAGGACAGGAGTTGCTGAGGGTTTTCTTGGAATTAGGTGGGAAAAACTTTTTTTTTTTCTTTTGCTCTGCCTGAGGAGTCAAAGTAGATCAAGTAACTCCATTATGCAAACAAGTAATGGATGCATTATTCATCTCTGTCTTTCCCAGTTCATGCATTTTGTATATGATCTCTTTCCTTCTATTTAATGAGGAAGCTAAAAATCCCTTGATCCTGCACTAAGTAGCTCATTTATTATTATTATTTTAACAATATTCTTGCTGATGCTGGCTCACAGGAAGCCAGATCAGAGTCAGGGTGTCCACTTTACCCCAAGTGAAAAGACTGAGCTGGGTTTTAAAGTTGGAAACTCCAATACTAGACCTAAGTTCTGAGAATTGTTTCACTGCTGCTCTTGATGAGTGAGTTTGGGTTTATGATTGTGTGCCTGGATGAGGGATAAGAGAACCTTCTGATTTGAGGAGTGGGGACTTCAAGAGTGAACTCAACTGAAATATTGTGTGGCAGAGAGCACATCTTGCTTATAGAGCAACTAGAACACTTGGAGATTATTGAAGGTTAATACTGACAGGTTACAAAAGGGTTACTTTTTTTCCCCCTCTGGCTTTCACAGTTTGCTTGAATGTGATTGCATAGGCTCCAAGGAACTGGTTCTGAATCAGGCTGTCAAAGAATCACTGAGCCTTGTGTTCCTGAGCAAGTTCAACCTGAGGATTTTTTCTAGCAACCGTCACGTGTGTGGTGTTTAGTTCCCCCCAAAGCAGTCCCAAATCATGACTCAGAGAGGGTTTTAAATTTGTTATTCCTTCTCTTCCTTTTGTTTTATACTTGTGCCTGCCACCTATTTTCTGTAATCACAACTACTACAGCTGTTTTCACTTCAGCTTCTACCTAAATCAAATTCTCATTGTGTGCTCCTGCTTCTTTATACAAGACAAAATCAGGTTCATGCTTATCTGACCCTATTAGTGTATTCTATAGATACAAAGTGTTGAATTCAATGCATTTGGAAGTTGCTTGGTCTACAAGGTGCTTGAGGAGCACCTTTCTCTGAAGTCATGTGTGTTACTGCTGAAATAAGAGGAAAATAAGGCTAAGAAAGGTTCCATCTTCCTCTCCAGGTCTACAGCAGGACCAAGTTTAGGAGCAGTTTGAACAAGTCAGTATTGTCTAACATGCAGTGTTAAATGCAAGTATGTACCTAAACAATTAGCAGCTCAGTGTTTTGATCTTTCAGGTCTAAATAGGTTTTTCTTTTTTGGACTCTGCTTCTCTCAAGTGTTTGTGTGCACTTTGTCTGCAGTGTTTTGTAATTAATCAGCAGGTAACAAAGCTAATAATGAAAGGTAAGCAAAGTAGTAATCAGGTGGAGACTGTGAAGACTTCCAGAGCTGTACCCAAATGGAATTTTTATTTATGAACAGTTGAAACTACAATTTGCTTTAGTTTTTTAGGTTGTGTATTCCCACTGGAAAATAAGGAAAATAGGTCAAAAAGCATAACTGTAAAGCACAAGTTGGGTTTTGGAAGCAGAGCACAGCTCTTGGAGACTCAATTCTCTTGTGACTGATAGGTGCTGAGCACTCAAGATCTTTTTCCTAGGAATCCAGTGAAAAATGGAGTTAAAATTTCTCAGGAATCTAATGACATTATCTCTGTTGTCATTAGGGGCTGTAGGGTCATTAAACCTTAATGACCTTGTAATAAAAAAAAATGGGGAGGAATAACAGGCACCAGTACAGGCTGAGGGCTGCCCTGCTGGAAAGCAGCTCTTGGAGTGCTTGTGGGCAGCAAGTTCTGCACAGCAATGTGCCCTTGTGGCAGAGAGAGCCAATGGCATCCTGGGCTGCATCAAGAAAAGTGTGGCCAGCAGGGCTGGAGAGGTTCTACTCCCTCTCTACTCTGCCTTGGTGAGATTACACCTGGAATACTGTGTCCAGTTCAGGAGAGACAGGGACCTGCTGGAAAGAGTCCAGCAGAGAGCCACGAGGATGAGTGGGGGACTTGAGCATCTCTTGTACCAAGAGAGACTGAGAGCCCTGGGGCTGTTTAGTCTGCAGAAGAGAAGGCTGAGAGGAGATCTGATCAATGTCTATAAATATCTGAGGGATGGGTGTCAAGTGGGTGGGGCCAATCTCTTTCCAATGGTATGCAGCAATAGGACAAGAAGCAACAGCTACAAACTGGAACAGAGAAGGTTTCACCTCAATATGAGGAGAAACTTCTTGATAGTGAGGGTGACAGAGCCCTGGAGCAGGCTGCCCAGAGAGGTTGTGGAGTCTCCTTCTCTGGAGACTTTCCAAACCCACCTGGATGCATTCCTGTGTGAACTACCCTGGGTGATCCTGTCTTGGCAGGGAGATTGGACTCAATCTCTGGAGGTCCCTTCCAATCTCTGAGGTTCTGTGATGCTTGTGAGGAAGGCTTGAGAGCCTTCTTTCTCTTGTTTGCAGTGTTACACAGAATAGTCAATAAAGGAGTCAAGGATAAGATTGGCTGACTAAAGTCCCTCCCCCTCAAATGAAGACCAGCCTTGAATCTCTTTGCATATTAATTAAAGGTCTTGCATCAGGAACAGGGTGGCAAGACTTAAACCTCCATGGTACTGAAATGTGACCTTAATTTTAGCATAAGCTGAAGTGCATTCCTGATCTGAAGTCTGGCTTGGAAGTGACTGGAGAAATGAGGTCACTAGAGTGTAAAACTTGTTTTCAATCAGAAAAGGGAATCAGACCACTCTCTTTGGCTGTGTGAGTTACCCATTCTTGTAGGGAGTATTTTCACACTCCTCCAGGAGGAGACTTGGAATGATGAAAAGGTTTGGTAGGTTCATCTTGTGTCACTCTCTTCTGGCAGGCTTATTTTCACACCGAGTAAGGCTAGAAGTGCCAAAAGCTGACTGGAAAGACAACTTTGATCAGTCTAGCCTGAGTACCAGTAGCAAAGAAAGGTAGGTAAGGAATTTTGGGGCAGATGCCACCAATTTACACATCTGAGTGATGCCTGGTTAAGTACAGCTAGCTGAGGTGCATCCTTTTGGTGTTGAAGACATTTCTCAGGTGTTGCATAAACACTTAGGGGACACCACACCTCATGAGTAATGCCAAGAAGGTTGTGACCTATAGGAGGAGAGAAATGGCTGGGGAAACTCACTGCTACTTTAGTGACAACCAGCCACTGTGAGCATTAAAAGCAGAGTCATGTTGTTACCTCAACAAAAGCCAAGGGTTCCTGCCACTCATTTTTTACAGAAGGAGCAGCCATATTCCATCAGTCTGCCTTTGCTTCAGATCGTTTTTCTTTTGCTTTCAGGAAAGTTGTCATGGTTTTGTTCACTGTTACAGACTGCAGCTGCTCTTTCAGAGTATTCTACTTCTGCAGTATGCCAGGATTGAGGTGCTTCGAGGGGGAGCAAACAAAAATCCAAGGCACCTGCTGAATTTACCAACTGCCAGAGTTAAAATTATCCTGCAGTAATAGCAGGCATGGGGACCAAGCATTGCCCTGTATTATTACTCAGAGTACCCTAGGCTTGCTTTATTACAGTGCAGCAACTTACTGAGGAAAAAATAAACCAGAAGGCTAAGCCCTTGTGCAGATTACCTTGAGTAACCTGTGAATTCTTGCACAAAACTGGTAGCCCCCTGTGCTGGTCTGAGGCTGACTGGAATATTTTAATTAGAGAAGTTAGATCATTGGCTGTGAAAAGGAAACAGCAGCAATGTCTGCATTACCCATTAGTTTTGTTTAGGAGTCTAAAAAGAACAAAACAAAGATAGGTCAGTGTCTGGCTGCTGCCACCTGCCTCCCTGTCTTTGCCTGGACCTGTGTAACTCCAACTAATTTATTTCTTCTAACCTCTTGCCAACCTTTGGCAGCTCTCAGTCTGAGACAAGGGAGGGGGGGGGAAGAAGGTGGGAGGTTGGTCAAGAGCCCTCTTGGGCATTCTGGCTGCTCAGGAGAGGTTTTGTAGTTCTGTATTGCTTTCAACTTGTATATTACTGCACATAGCTGTAAATATCTGTATATATTGTGTATATATGCTTGCAAAGTGTGCCATGCTGTAAATACAAAGCTTCATTCCTTAACTCCCAGCTGGCTGAGTTAGTCTGGTGAATTTCTAGGCAGGGGCTGGGGGAAAGGTAACTCCCAAACCTGCACAACCCCAATGGAGTGACTTAGAGAGATCACAGGATCAGTCACCCAGGTTGGAAAAGACCTTTGAGATGAAGTCCAACCTCCAACCTAATACCTAATTAACTAAATCATGGCACCAAGTGCCTCATGCAGCCTCCTTTTAAACATCTCCAGGGACAGTGACTCCACCACCTCCCTGAGCAGCTCATTCCAATGCCAATCACTCTTGCTTGGAAGAACTTCTTCCTGACATCCAACCTAAACCTGCCCAGGCACAGCTTGAGACTTCTTGCATTTCAAGGGCTAAGCAGTCTGTGTGGTGGCATGATAGATTTTTTCCATTGAAAAGGAAATATTTTTCCATAGTTTGTCCAGCTTCAGTTTGATTTTCATCAAGAATGTCATGTGCAGGTTCATGTAGCTTAGCCTGAGGAAAAGGAGGCTGAGAGGGGACCTTTAATATTCTCTACAACTACTTGAAGGGAGCTTGTCATGAGGTGGGTGTTGGTCTCTTTTCCCAAGTGGAACTAGTGATAGAACAAGAGGGGGTGCCCTCAAGCTACATCCAAGGAGATTTAGGCTGGACATTAGGACAACTTTTTTTCACTGACAGGGTTGTGTAGACATTGGAACAGGCTGCCTAGAGAGGTGTTTGAGTTGTCATTCCTGAATGTGTTTCAAAGCTATGTAGCATGCCCCTCTTGATGTATGCCAGGATCAGCTCTGCTGTCTTAGCAGAGAGGAGTTTTGATCACTAATTTCTAATCTTTGAGAAGTCCTTGAGACTTTCCTTTCCTTCCCTTATTTCAAGTTCAGGGCTTATCAGACTCCTGTGTATTTTCTGCAGATCTCAACTTCAGTCATGTTCTGTGTAACTCTTTTCCCTGGTGCTGTCCTAATCATAGAATCATAGAATGGTAAGGTTGGAAGGGACCTCAAAGATCATCCAGTTCCAACCCCTTGCCATAGGCAGGGACACCTCCCACTAGAACAGGTCACTCAAGGCCTTGTCCAACCTGGCCTTGAACACCTCCAGGGAGGGAGCAGCCACAACCTCCCTGGGCAACCTGTGCCAGCGTCTCACCACCCTCACTGCAAAGAATTGTTACAAAAATACAATTTCATTTTCTTTTTCAACTTTCCAAAATTGCTCAACATGAGGCTGCAGTGTGAGTGCAGCTTGGACAGCAACTGAGTGCTGGGCTGCAGCAAGAGCAGTGTGGGCAGCAGGGCAAGGGAGGGGATTCTGCCCCTTTGCTCTCCTCAGACCCCATCTGGAGTCCTGTGTGCAGTTCTGGAGCCTCCAGCACAGGAAGGACATGGAATTGTTTGAGCAGGTCCAGGAGACCACAAAGATGCTCAGAGGGCTGTAGCAGCTCTCCTATGAGGAGAGCTCCTATCCTAGGGAGCAAGTGAGCAGAGCCTGTTCCCCTACTCCTGACCCTCAGATATTTATAAACATTTATTAAATCCCTTCTCAGTGTTCTCTTCTCCAGACTAAGCAGCCCCAGGTCCCTCATTCTCTCCTCATCAGGCAGTGCTCCAGTCCCCTCATCACCCTTGTAGCCCTCCACTGGACCCTCTCGAGCAGATCCCTGTCCCTCTTAAACTCCAGAGCTTGGATATCTTTGTATATTCTGAGGTACCTGCCCAAGCATGGTTTTAGTTTAGGTGTCAGAGGACTCAGTAACCCCACCCAGACTACTGACGTTGGATTTCTTGCTACTAAAAGTTAATGCTTTGTGTTATCCAAACCTGAAGAATTTTGCACCATTGCTTTGGGTAAAACTTTGTTCTACTCCTAGAAATGAGAAAGGTTTGCAGATGTTTCTGTAGCAGAAGGGCAGTTTTGGAGTTTCAGCAGGAGCTTGGCAGCATGAGCAGCTGGGCTGCAGCCGAAGCCTCAGGTTTGCAGGAGCTACATAATGTGTCTAGACATCTCTGTCTGACTGGGACAGCTCTGAAGACAGAGCATCCTGGCATCCTTAATGGAAGTGGGCAGGATGTCCATGTCCTGATGCTTTCTCAGGCCATGAGATTGTCTTTCTACAAATTCTGTTCCCCCTCCAGCTGTAGGAATTAAGCTGTTTCTGAGCTTTTACTCTGCAATATGATCACTGAGTTGGGTTATGGAACCTGACAGAGAGCAGGTCCCTGCCACATACACTAAGTGGCCAAAAAGAATATAAGGGGGGAAAAAAGCAAAACCCAACCAACCAAAAAAAACCCAAACCTTTCAAAAACCCCCCCCCCCCCCAAAATGCACATGTGTTTTGAAACAGAAAATTACTTTATTCCTATTGCAAATACCTGAGGTTAGTCGTTGAAGTGCCTGAATTTGTCACTGTCCATTAGAAATCTTTCTGGATCAAACTGGTGGTCACATCCTGTGGCACTTAAAAATTGTCAGCACTTAATTTTTGAAGTACAGATTAGTGAGGGGCAGCCACATGAATGCCCAGTTGGAGATGCAGCATCACAGCAAAGCTGAGCTGTCTGCTGCTTCTGTCTGCTTGCAGCCCTTTGCTTCTCTGAGATACGCCACAGCCAGGCAGTGCCTGCAGTTTTCTGCTGTAATCATTTGAGAGCGTGGAGATCCCAGACAAGTGGTGAAAACTATCATCAGCTTGAACTGTTTGTGGGCATCAGTGGGAGTGATTCACAGCAAGGTCAGAACTGTATCTTTTCCAGTGACTTTTCTAGATGTCTTGGCCCAGTACTCCATAGAGTGTTGCTGGATCTGTTACCTTGGAGATGCTGATGTGCTGCTGCCCTGAGTTACTCTTGTCATCCAGATCTCTCTACAACTGACTGAAACTCCTTTATAGTAAGGTGAGTGTTGGTCTCTTCTCCCAGTTAACAGAACAAGAGGGTATGGCCTCAAATTGCACCAGAGGAGGTTTAGATTGGGTGTTAGGAGACATTTTATGGAAGGTGTGGTCAGACATTGGAATAGGCTGCCCAGGGAGGTGGTGAAGTCACTGGAGGTGTTCAAAAAACATACAGACATGGCCCTTTGGGGCATGATTTAGAGGGCATGGCAGTGTTTGGCTGATGGCTGGACCGAATCTTAAAGGTCTTTTCCAACTTTAATGATTCTATGGAAGTAAAATGCTTCACTTCTTTCTGTGATGCAATTTATTGCCCAAGGGCTGACTTGGTGGGTCAAAATAAGTGCTGTGGTAAGCTTATAGTGAAGACTATAAAACCTTTTGAATCCTTTCCTGTCTGTACAGTCAGGACAGCTCTTTCTGCTGATGTGACTGTTAGCCTGGGAGATGTAAATCTACCTCTATTAGCACCAAAAAAGTGATCTGTAGTCTTCAAAAGTATTCTAAGCTTTTTCAACCAAGCTCTGAATTAGTTCTGTTCCTATATAGTTCAATGTTGTGCTTCAGGTTTGTGACCATTGCCTATGCAGAGCAAGCATCAGTGTTTATCATAGAATTGAGCAGGTTGGAGGAGATATCCAAGCTCATCCAGCCCAACCTATCACCCAGCCCTAGCCAATCAACCAGACCATGGCACTAAGTGCCCCATTCAGGCTTTTCTTCAACATTGCCAGGGAGAACGACTCGACCACTTTCCTGGGCAGCCCATTCCAATGCCAATCACTCTCTCTGGCAAGAACTTCCTCCTAACATCCAGCCTGAACCTGCCCTGTCACAGCTTGAGGCTGTGTCCTCTTGTTCTGTCACTGCTTGCCTGGGAGAAGAGCCCAACCCCTCCTGGCTACGACCTCCCTTCAGGTAGTTGTAGCCAGCAATGAGGTCTGCCCTGAGCCTCCTCTTCTGCAGGCTGCACACCCCCAGCTCCCTCAGCCTCTCCTCACAGGGCNCCATTCACCACCACTCTCTGGGCCTGGCCCTCCAGCCAGTTCTTGACCCATATCAGAGTGAATATGTCCAAGCCAGGAGCTGCCAGCTTTGCCAGGAGCTTGTTGTGGCAGATGGTGTCAAAGGCTTTGCTGAAGTCCAGGCAGACTACATCCACAGCCTGCCCTGCACTTGCCAGAAGGGTAACCTGAGCATAAAAGGAGATCAGGTTGGTCAGGCAGGATCTGCCCTTCCTAAACTCATGCTGGCTGGGCCTGATCCCTTGCCCATCCTGTAGGTGCTTTGTGGTGGCATTCAAGATGACCTGTTCCATAATCTTGCCTAGCACTGATGTCATGCTGACAGGTCTGGAATTTCCTGGTTCCTTCTTCCAGCCCTTCTTGTGGATGGGCACTGGAGACATCTTTGGGGACCTCTCCAGTGAGCCAGGACTGTTGATAAATGTTGGAGAGCATCTCTGCCAGCTCTCTCAGCACCCTAGGATGGATAGAATCATAGAATCTACCAGGTCGGAAGAAACCTTGTTGGGAGCTGGGTGTGTCTCCTATGGCTGTATTTCAGTTATAGCTGGAAACTTGCTCAGTGATATTTTTAGCCTGTTCTTGTCTTAGCACATTTCTAATTTTTGCTCTTTTCTCTTGCTTGTGTCTGAACAGTTCTGTTATTTCCTGCTGGCTAATGGCTTCTACTAGGAATGGTTGCTGCTGTAGTAATGGATTTTGACAGACACATTTCAAAGCTTTAGGAAAGCAAAGTAGGCTATCACTAAGAGAAGAGAAAATTATTCTGTGGAACAAAAGAAAGCCCTTTAGGCTTGTGAAATATTGCTTCTGATCTTCTGGAGAAGTCTTCCTAGAACTGATACTCTGCTATCTTGGAAACAACACAACCACAAACATTTACTTACTAAAATTCACCTGTGTGGTTTCCCATGAGCCACTCCACACAGCACCCTACAAGGCTGATCAGACTTAAATGCTGACTCAGCTGGGGTAAAATGTCTCAGCTCCCTGCCCCTGCTCAGCATAGTACCTTTTCCAGGGGAAAAGTAGAGTATTTTCTACCTCCAGCTGTGTTAGAAGGAAATGTGGCTTGTACCTCCTTGTTCACTTTCTCTGTGGCTGGCATTTTGTCAGCTGCAGTCATGCCTCCAGTGAAGCATATCTGTTCCAAGCTTGCTAGTCCCACTGTGTTCAGTTCCTCACACTCAGTCACATTTTCTCCTTCATTTCTTTTTTGCATGCTTAGCATTGCTTTTGGCACAGGAGATCTGAAGTTCCCATGAGAAGCACAGGTCAGAAGCACTCTCAGCTTTTGCTGTTGGGAGCAGTGCCTAGAGGCAACAGGGACACAGAGGTGAAAGTGTTCCCATTCCTTTTTTTCTTTGGACTTGGATCACAGAATGTTAAGGGTTGGAAGGGGCCTCAAAATACCCAGTCCAGCCCTCCTGCCAGAGTGGGATGGACAGGAATGCCTTGCCTGACACCAGGAGCCTATGCTGACCACATGGCTTCCATGAGGTATTGGCTCTCATTATGGAGGCCAGGAGCTGTAAAGGCTCAGTTGTAGCTGGCAGCAGTTCCCTTGGTGACTGTGGTATTGCTCAGGCTATACATCAATACACTCTACTCTTCTGTAGAGAATATAGACTTACAGCATAGAGAGGCAATGCTTATTCCTGGGGCAGCTATTTTTGTTTTTAAAGTAGCTATTATCCCATTGCTCATTTTAGTCTTGCAAACATTATCTGAGCTATTAAGTTTTTCTAATTTTAGGGCAGACATTAGCATCCTTACCCAAGCAGCAGACACTGAGTGTTCATGAGAACTAAGATGAAGAGGGTTGAAGACTCCTCTCCTTGCATCCTCAAAATCATTCTGGAGTGGTACCACATCAGGTTGTAGCTGGCTGGCTCTGAAGCCCACTTAGACCTTTACCCTCTAGTCCACTGTGGCAGTATCCATAGGAATCATAGAATTATTTAATAGTTTGGTTTGGAAGGGACCCTGAAGATCTCTTCTAGCCACTCCCTGCCTTTGTTTGCCTTTTAAAAGGACATACAATATCAAAGTGTGTTCTTTAGCACTGTTTTTTAAATGCATTTTTCAGATAATGATCCTTTTAGTTTAAGTAGTACTCAGTGAAAACACTACTTGGAACTCATAGGTCTGCTATGGTAACCACCAGCAGCACTACTTGGAACTCACAGGTCTGGTATGGTAGACACCAACAGAAACCACTAGATAAAAGCAGGGTGTACAATTTGTCAGCAAACATCATGCCCAAATTCAATCAACTACTGAAAAAGTAAACAGTTAAGAATTGGAATGAAATCAGGTGGGGATTAGAAAAAAAAAAAATCAGTGATAACTCTGAAGTTGTGCTAGTTGGGAAAGTCTGATTATTTTATTGCACTTCAGTGTTAAATTGAGTTCTGTGTTGATGAAGCATGTAGCATGATGGGCTCAATAAATTAATGGCCAGGTGAAATGATATGTAAGAGGAAAAGGAAACAGATGAGCCAGCAGTGTGTGCTTGAAACCTAGAAGGCAAATCATGGCTTAGGTTGCATCAAAAGTGTGGCCAGCAGATCAGAAGAGATGATTCCACCACTTTGCTCTGCTCTGAGATCTCATCTGGAATACTGTGTCCAGCTCTGGTGTCCTCAGCAAGGAGGACACAAAAATGATCAGGGGACTGGAACACCTCTTCTACAATGACAGGCTGAGGGAGCTGGAGTAGTTCAGCCTGGAGAAGAGAAACCTTTAGGGAGTCTAGGAGAGGTCACTTCCCTGGGCAACCTCTTCCAGTGTCTCTCCACTCTTATGCTGAAGAACTTCTTCCTAACATCCAATCTGAATCTATCCACTTCTAGTTTTGTTCCAGTCCCATCACTACCTGACACCCTAAAAAATCCCTCCCCAGTTTTCTTGTAGCCCCCTTCAGATACTGGAAGGCCACAATAAGGTTTCCTCGGAGCCTTCTGTTCTCCAGACTGAAGAGCCCCAACTCTGTCTGTCTCCATGTTTGGAGGAACACTTGGCCATGGTTTCTCACAGTACCTTGAATTGGACAGCAGCACTCCAACATTCACAGTATCTTGCTGGACCACTGGTGGAACAAAATGAGACTCTGAAAATCAAGGTGTTAAATAAACAAAAAAAATGCTGTGGTTGATTTTTTTTTTTTTCTGTGTGTAGGTACTGACTCACTTGAGACTTCAAATTGTATGTGTCCCAGTATCACTGAAAGCTTGCTAGTATTTCTGTATTCCTTTTGTGAAGGTTAAAATAAAGGCAAAGAAAAAAAAACCCTCAACTCTATTTTTCAATTTTGAGAAAGCAAGGAGATTTTATTAGAATCGTAGAATGGTAAGGTTGGAAGGGACCTCAAGGAGCATCCAGTTCCAACCCCCTGCCATAGGCAGGGACACCTCCCACTAGCACAGGTCACTCAAGGCCTCCTCCAACCTGGCCTTGAACACCTCCAGGGAGGGAGCAGCCACTGATCAGTTTGCACTAGATCAGGCCCAAAGAGTGGCTCACTTTAAGCCTCTTTTCCTGCCCCTAGATTGTGATGCTTGTAGAAGAACTGAGTTTGGTCCCTGTTTATTTTCTCTGGTCAAATTTAGCCTTGATGGTATTTTTTTTTTAATTACATTGGTTCCTGCAGTGCAAAAAGCAGTGAGACAAAGGATACATTGCAGGGTGCTTTATGGTGCTGTGCTGCTGAAAGAGATAATAGGGTACAAATGCTGCTTGGAAATGCTTATGTAACCTTCGTATTATTTATGCCTTTGCCAAAGTATTTATTTACTGAGAGTTGTGAGGTACAACCCTTTGATATCTGCTCCTAATCTTGCCTTCTCCCATTGCAGATATCACTTAAGGGTCCAGTAGATAATGCTGTTTAAAACCCAAAGAATGAAAGAAGGTTAATGCTTCATAGCCTTTGAAATGTGTGTGCGTGGGGGAGTGTTGTTTTGTTCTTTAAGCTATTCTTGGTTAGTAGAAGGATCTGGTTTCTATTTCTGGCTGCTCTTGAGTTATTGGTTGCTAATATCCCATCCAAATTGAAATGAGGGGGAAGGAAAGCAAAAATGTTATAAAATTGAGATGATGTGACTTCAGTGTCTGATAATGTGTCACTTGTCAGGAACAGACTGAAATGCTTTCTGCCGTTTGGTAACTGAGAGTTGCTGTGTTGCATTAGCACCTGGGATGTTCTGCTGTTGGTGACCCATGAGGTTAACTTCCCCAGCCTTGATTTGCTGTGGGGACCTGTGGAAGCTTGCATTTGCTGAGGCTTGTGCTAGTCTAATTCTTACTCTGACTTCTCCAAAGACCAATGAAGGGGATGAAAGGGCTGAAGCACTGCCCTCTGAGGAGAGGCTGAGGGACCTGGGGCTTTTTGGTCTGGTGAAGAGAAGGCTTAGAGGGGACCTAATGCCTCTAAATATCTGAGGGCTGGGGGACAAGAGCAGGGGGACAGGCTCTGCTCAGTTGTGCCCTGGGATAGGATAAGAGGCAATGGATGGAAACCGCAGCACAGGAAGTTCCACCTCAATTTGAGGAGGAACTTCTTCACTGTAAGGGTCACAGAGCACTGGAACCGACTCCCCAGAGAGGTTGTGGAGTCTCCTTCTCTGGAGACTTTCAAGCCCTGTCTGGATGTGTTCTTGTGTGACCTGCACTGGATTCTATGGTCCTGCTCTGTCAGGGGGGGTCCTTTCCAACCCCTAACATCCTGTGATCCTGTGAAAGACAAAAAAGACTACAGTAAACATTACAAGCTTTTCTGGTATTGCTCTGTCTCAGCATTACTGCAGATTAGCAGTGATAAGGATTGCTGATGTTATTGAAAGAAAATATCAGTGGGGGTTGTATTCTCTCCTCCACACAATCTAAAACTGGTTATTGCTTTTCCCTAGAGCTGTGGCTTGTGCATTTAGGAGCTTGTGTCCTGAGGAACAGGACCTTGGGGTCTGGGTTGATGAAAAGCTCAACCTGAGCCTGCAGTGTGAGTGCAGCCCAGACAGCAACTGTGTGCTGGGCTGCAGCAAGAGCAGTGTGGGCAGCAGGGCAAAGGAGGGGATTCTGCCCCATTGCTCTGCTCTCCTCAGACCCCACCTGGAGTCCTGTGTGCAGCTCTGGAGCTCTCAGCACGGGAAGGACATGAAAGTGTTGGAGCAGGTCCAGAGGAGGCCACCAAGATGCTGAGAGGGCTGTAGCAGCTCTGCTATGAGGACAGGCTGAGAGAGTTGGGGCTCTGCAGCCTGGAGAAGAGAAGGCTTCCAGGAGACCTTGGAGTAGCCTTCCAGTATCTGAAGGGGGCTACAGGAAGGCTGGGGAGGGACTATTGACAAGGGCTTGCAATGACAGGACAAGAGGAATGGGTTTAAACTGGCAGAGGGGAGATTTAGACTGGATGTTAGGAGGAAGTTGTTTGCAGTGAGGGTGGTGAGAGACTGGCACAGGTTGCCCAGGGAGGTTGTGGCTGCTCCCTCCCTGGAGGTGTTTGAGGCCAGGTTGGATGAGGCCTTGAGTGACCTGTGCTAGTGGGAGGTGTCCCTGCCTATGGCAGGGGGTTGGAACTGGATGAACCTTGAGGTCCTTTCCAACCTTACCATTCTATGACTTGAACCATGCCACCTTGCAGTTGTTTTAGGCAGAAGCTGGTCTGTGAAGTCAGCTATTCATTTGGGAAGTGTAGACCACATCAAATCAAGTAGTGTAGCCTCAGCCATGACTCATTGATTTCAAGGCTGCATAGAGAAGACTGTCTGGTCTGATCACCTGCATAATTCAAAGCACAAAATGTCACTTGGTAATTCCTGCTGTGGAGGAAATTCATCTTTCTAGGATGTAAGTAAAAGCTGTCAGGTCTGATAAATGGTAGCTGAACTCGGGTATGACTTTGAGAGAAAGCTGCAATCTGAATTCAGAGACTCTGGTCAATGAGAAATTCCCTAGTTCCATTGGTAATCTTCTCTGCTGTGCCACTCAGGGCTGTGAGCAGCTCCTGCTGTGCTGTTGGGCTGAGCAGAGGGTGTGATTTGGGCAGAGGGTGTCTAGGCTGATGCTACCCTTCCTGCATTTCTGCCTTTCTCCTTGTGCACTCTCCCCAAACTCTAATTCTCAACTTGATGAAAAATGTGCAAAGCCAAATGAAATGATGCAATCATAGTAGACTGAAGGCTAGCAGGAGTGAAAACTATCAGTGAAGAGACAGTGAGAGAATTTTCAGCTGTGGGAAGCACCTCATCTTGCAGTGCAGTGAATATTGCAGCATCTCTGCCAGCGGGCAGGAGTGATGCATATCAACTGAGATAATTAGGGTAGTAGTGTTGGAATCACTGAAGTCGTTAAAGTTTGACTGAGAACAGAGTTTGGCCACTTAAGATCCATTTTTAGCATATTACTCATATGAAAGCCCACAAAGATTGGTTTAGTTTTCAGAGCAGATGTCCTTAATGTTGAGCAGCCCTGTCCAAATGTTCTGGAACTTGTGCTGGTCGTGCAGGGTGTTTCTTCAAGCTCTACTTGCAAAACTCTTGGGTAAGGAGGAAGGTGTTAGTTCTGCAGAGTGAGTGGGAATTTGAGTCTGCAAAAGCAACCTGTATTCCTGCATCAGGAATAGTGTGGCCAGCAGGAGCAGGGAGGTCATTCTCCCCCTGTACTCGGCACTGGTTAGGCCACACCTTGAGTACTGTGTCCAGTTCTGGGCCCCTCAATTTAAGAAGGACATTGAGGTGCTTGAGCGTGTCCAGAGAAGGGCAGCGAGGCTGGTGAGAGGCCTCGAGCACAAGCCCTATGAGGAGAGGCTGAGGGAGCTGGGATTGTTTAGCCTGGAGAAGAGGAGGCTCAGGGGAGACCTTATTGCTGTCTACAACTACCTGAAGGGTGGTTGTGGCCAGGAGGAGGTTGCTTTCTTCTCTCAGGCAACCAGCACCAGAACAAGAGGACACAGTCTCAAGCTGTGCCCGGGGAGGTTTAGGCTCGAGGTGAGGAGGAAGTTCTTCACTGAGAGAGTCATTCCCCACTGGAATGGGCTGCCCAGGGAGGTGGTGGAGTCACCGTCCCTGGAGGTGTTCAAGGCAGGTTTGGACGTGGCACTTGGTGCCATGGTCTAGTCTTGAGGTCTGTGGTAATGGGTTGGACTTGATGATCTTTGAGGTCTCTTCCAACCTTGGTGATACTGTGATATTTCAAGCTGGGAATTCTGGAAAAGGTGGTAGGAAGTTATGGAGTTTATCTGTTAATTTAGGAAGGCTTGGCAAGGTTGGGTTTTGAAAGGCACATCTCTGGCTTCTGGACCAACAGGATTCTTCCTTCTCTGCTGTGCTCAGTGTTTTATGCTTTCTCCTTAACTCACTGTCTTGTTGGGTAACTCTTTGGAACAAACAAATGATCATTTCAGGAAACTGAACTCAAGAAAGCTTTGCAATAGATATTTCAAGAGGGCTCTGTGCATGTGTGTTTTGTGGGTTTGGTGGGTGGTGTTTTTTTTTTCTTGTGATATCACCCATCTCTCTCTCATCTCTATCTGAAAATCATACTGTAATATTAGCCTGCAATATGGTGGCACCATTTTTGGTGCAGCTTACTACTGTCAGAATTAAGGAACTCTACAAGTGTTTTTTGAGAGGTGATGTCTGAGTGTAATGTTCCAAGGAGGACCTCCCTGGGCAACCTGTTCCAGTGTCTCAACACCCTCACTCTAATGAATTTCTTCCTAATCTCCAGTCTAAATCTGTCCTCCTCAACTTCAGTCCATTCCTTCTTGTCCTATCACTACAAATCCTTAGAAAAAAATTCCTCCTCAGCTTTCTTGTAGGCCCCCTTTTGGGTACTGGAAGGCTGCTCTAAGGTCTCCTCAAAGTCTTCTCTTTCAGGTTGAATAGCCCCAACTCTCTCAGCCTGTCCCCATGGGGGAGATGCTCCAGCTTTGATCACATCTGTGGCCTCCTCTGGACCCTCTCGAACACCTCAGTGTCCTTGTTGTGTCAAGGGTCCTGGAACTGGATGAAGTACTCCAGGTGGGGTCTTACAAGAGCAGCATAGAGGGGGAGAATCTCCTCCCTCATCCTGCTGGTCACACTGCTGTGGGTGCAGCCCAGGACATGGTTCAGTTTCTCCATGTCAGAACAAATGCTTAAGGTATACAACTGTCTGTAGGCTTAGGTTGTCCTTAAGAGAATTTATTTTTAATCAAACATGATGACAAGCACAAAGTCAGCACTTGTGAAATCAGTTTTGAGAGCAGTGCTGGAGAAGCAAGATGGGTTATCCTGATCCCTGAGTGCAAGAGGGATCTCTAACATCCCTGTGCTCAGCACCCAGGGATAGGCAGAAGGGACTTAGGTTTATCCTCTTACCAAGGCTATAAATAACTTCATAATTAAAATATATAGCCTTTGAGTTGAAGTTCTGAAGTAATTCCAATGCCAAATAACATCAATACCTTATCATTAGACTTACAGCCTGCTACTTCTGTCTGATTTGAGCAGTGTCTGGAGCGTCCTGTGAGGATGATGAATTCTGGCCTTGGTTTGATTGGAGGCTGTGAATTAGCAGAGGCATTAACACTGCTGGGCAGCAACGCCCCTTTCTCATGTCCCTGTCATTCAGGATCTTATCAGTTGCCTGCAGAAGCAGCTTGTAAAGGTGGATTGTGGTGCAGGGGATAGATAAGTGTCCTTGTTGTTCACTCAGCATCTCTGAGTGATTTTTCCCAGAGGGAATGACAGGAGGCTAAGGAGAGAACAAAAGTGCTTGGGCACTGGGAGGCAGGGGCCTTACAGACCAAAACAAGAGCATGATCAAACCTGAGCATAACCCAGATCTTAGCTCCTGGAGCTGCTGAAGTTCCCATTCTCAGAAGTCATTAAGAATGTGTCTGTACTTGTCTGAAGTGTCAATATATTTCCCAAGCTACAATGACTACACTGTTCCCACATCCAGTCTTACCCTGTGATAGCTCTTCAAGTCTCACAGAAATCATTCTGCATGGGTAGGAGAAATAAGAGACCAAGGCAAGAGGAAATGGCTTCAAGTTGTGCCTGGAGAAGCTTAGATTGGACATGAAGGAAAATTCTTCACCAAAAGGGTTGTTAGGCCTTTTGCTGGAACAGGCTGCCCAGGGAAGTGGTGCAGTCTTCATCCCTGGAGATACTTAAGGCGCTTAAGGACGTGATTTAGTGGTGGGCTTGGCAGTGTTGAGTTAATGGTTGGACTTGGTGATCTTAAAGGTCTTTTCCAACATAAATGATTCTGTGGTTCTAAGACATGTAGTGGAGCTGGAGACATTTGAATGTAAGGACTCCTGATCTAGGGAATCATAGAATGGGTTGGGTTGGAAGGAGCCTCTAAAGGTCATCTAGTCCAACCCTCCTCTGAGTAAGCAGGGGCATCCTCAGTTAGATCAGGCTGCCCAGAGCAGAGTCACTCAGAAAACTTTTGTGCTTGCTTTGGGGGCAGCTTGAACTTCTATTTGGGGTGTGTTCCATGGCTGCTCTGCAGAGCCTGGGCAGGCAGGTGCCTGCTTTTGCCACCACTCAAACTCTCTCATTGTAGCTGTGCTGGGCTTGCACACTGGCTGAGAACTGCAACCTGCCTCAGCTGCTCCCATCACATCTGTTTCACTTTTTATGCTACAGTTAGGGAACCAGAGACACAAGAAAATACTTTTTTTGGAGGTATTTAGGAGCTAAGGTGCAGAGCAGGGTGGATGTGCTGACCCAAAGCAGAGCTGTGCACTGGAGCAGCAGCACAGCGTCCTGGCGTGCAAGGCAGCCTGCTTAGAGCTGGGATCTCTGTGCTGCTCTGCATCCTGCAGCAGCCACACCCCCACTGTCTCCTGCTGCTTGGATCCTGTGCTCAGGGGAACAGGGCTCTTATAAATCTAAACACAGTTGTGTCAGAGGAATTTGCAGAGATCTAAGCAGTTACTTCTCTGTGAAGGCATTCCCCAAGCCACTGACTCTGACAGTGCATGTGAGGAGAAGCAGGAATACCACACAGATATACACAGAGTCCCTTTGACTTGGTTTGTACTTCTGTTTTATACCATTTCTTCCACATTGCCTTTGCTTGTCCTCTGTGGTGTGACCTTATAGAATCACAGAATGCCCTAAGGATCCTCTGGTCCAACCTTTCTAGGTAATAGTAGAGTTGAAATGAGCTGGCCCAGCAATCCTGCCAAGCTGGGTCTTAAAACTGCCCAGTGCAGGAGAATCCACTGCTTCCTTTGGGAGAGGATTCCAATGTCTCACTGTAGTCCTGGGGAAACATTTCCTTCTGGGGTCCAACTGGAATCTCCCCAGCAGTACCTATCATCCCTTGTCTTTTTCATGGGATCCTTGTAAAAAGGAAGTCTCCGTCCTCTTAGCAACCAGTATTTATGTACTGGTCCACAGTAATTATCATGAGTTTGTTTCTGAGAGGTGACCAAAAGTGTGGAAAACTGAGATAACTGAAGCAGAAAACTTGTAAGGTGATGCTAAAAGTTCTATTAGTCAGCAGGAATTTTGCTGATTCATGCCTGCCACAGATCTAGTCTGACAAAGAGCAGGAGTCAAGGAGATGGATCAAGTGTTTTAGCTGTGAGGGACCAAGGAGCTCATCCTCCTCAGTATGACCTGCTCTGGAGAGGGCTGGCACTTGGTGTGTTTGGTAACTGAGCCTTTTTCAGGGCAGTGGAGCTGAGGCATCCTGAAATCAAAGTACAAGGCTGGCCACTGCAGAAAACATTGCCAAGCTCTGTGAATGCCTTCTGAGGTGGTGATAGAAATGTGGACACAGAGCATTGCTTTGCCTGCAGCCAGAGGAAGTCAAACAATTCCCTGAATTTAAGTCCAGGGAAATGCCAGGCTCTGGCAGATGTTTGCTGGCAAACCTCCATGCAGTAGATTGAAGCAGTGCTGTCTCCAGTCTTCTACATGTCCTTGCTGTTGGAGACCTGCACCCTTGCCACAGCTTGTCCATGAGGAGTTACAGGCAGGTGATCTACCTGCTTCAATATCTGAAGGGGTCAAGAGGATGGGGATGGGCTCTTAGTGGTGCCCATTGACCAAGGGGCCCAGAGAAGCTGTGAAGTCTCTGGAGATTCTCAAAACCCACCTAGACACTATCCTGTGCAGAGTGCTTGAGGTGACCATGCTTTAGCAGGGGGCTCAAACTAAGATGATCTCCAGGGGTCACTTCCAGCCTCTACCATTCTGTTCTATAAACACTTTTGCAGAGATTAAGTGAAGCTGAATTATTTCATAACTCTAAGCAAATGTGGAGAACAGGGAGCAGGTTGAATAGAAGGTGTTTAAGGACAGCCATTGACTAATCTAATCCATGCAGCAGTATATGTGAAAGACATGACCAGAACAGCCATGGGTAGGATGGTCCATTTGAAAGAATTAAAATCACATTTCTGAAGTCAGAGTTTGCAGCAAGGGCTGAAACTTGAAGAATAAATTGATTTGAATAGTGGAAGCATTCAAAGGGTGTTTTGCTCAGCAGTAGTGCAGAACCTATTGACAGCAATAAAAAGACAGACTTTAGAAAGGGAAACTGAAAACTTTAGAGGTGAGATCACAGAAGAGCCTTGCTAGAGTTGTTTAAAGACATGGAAGGAAGAAAAGACAGGCAGAGGGTGCAGATAAAGAGCACAAGGGAGCAGAGCGTGTTCATCAGGCAAGAAAATGAACTATGAACAACTGTGTGATGTGGCTTAATGGTTTGGCACAGAGCCATCTGCCCTGGTCTTATGCCCAGGATGTCACCACATCATTTTGAGGCACCTGCTTCAGCATGGGATGGAGAGGTTAGCTGCCATTTAACAGGTCAAACTAGATGATGTTTTCTAACTTAGCTAGCTCTGTAGTCACTGAAGCTCTGTGTAAGACCCTGAAGAAAACACCTCATAACCTCTGTGGACCAAGACTGGTTTGCCTTGTGGTCCACATAGCCTGGACTAGATGTGGTCCACAGATGGGATTTTACATGACTTCTCAGTGCTCTTTAATTTGGATCTTTGCACAGTTTCTAATAAGCAGTTACAGTTTAGACTTACAAGTTCAGACTATTTTACGCAACCACAAAATTGTCAGGGTTGGAAGGGAGCTCAAAGGTCATCCAGTTTCAACCCCACTGCCATGGGCAGGGACACCTTGCACTACAGCAGGTTGCTCAGAGCCACATCCAGCCTGGCCTTAAACACTTCCAGGGCTTCCACCACCTCCCTGGGCAACCTGTGCCAGTGTCTCAGCACCCTCCTGGTAAAAAACTTCTTCCTAACATCCAACCCGAATCTACCCACTACTAGTTTTGCTCCATTTTCCCCAGTCCTATCATTTCCTGACATCCTAAAAAGTCCCTCCCCAGCTTTATTGAAGCCCACTTCAGATACTGGAAGGCCACAATAAGGTCTCCTCAGGGCTGTTCAGTCTGGAGAAGAGAAGGCTCTAACTCTCTGTCTCCATAGAGGAGCAGCTCCAGCCCTCTGAGCATCCTCGTGGTCCTTCTCTGGACACACTCTAGCATGTCCATAATCTTCTTGTACCAGGAGCTCCAGAACTGGATGTAGTCCTTCAGGTGTGGTCTCAGAGTGGAGCACGGGGGCAGAATCCCTTCCCTCACCCTGCTGCCCACACTTCTCTTGCTGCAGCCCAGGCTCTGGTTGCTCTCTAGGCTGCAAGCTCACATTGCTGGCTCATGTTGAGCTTCTTATTCACCAGCACCCCCAAGATCTTTTCTTCAGGGCTGCTCTCAAGCCAGCCCCTGCCCAGCCTGTATCAGTACTTGGGATTGCCCTGGCCTTGATGCAGGACCTGATGATCCAATCTGGTATTTCTCCTACCATCAAGTGGAGCATGATGGATAAATGCCTTACCACATTTCCATCTAAACCCATGATGATTTGTTATTCAGTGTGTCACATTTATCCACTTCTGCTGACAGCTTTAATGAACCAGAGGCCTTCAAAGTTTTATTTTCCCTGTGGTCACTCATGAAATCATTATTGCATGGTCAGTGATGTCAGGCCATAGAGCAGTTCAGCAGAAAGCCCTAACAAGCAAAGGAGGATGTTATTTATGTAAGTGGGAGGTCTGACAATGAAATTATGTCAAGTCACACTGTAACTGGTGCTTTTCTCTTGTGCTATTAATATACATGTTGTCCCTTTTAGTTTCCAATGATGTAATTCCTTCTCACTCCTCCTGCCCCCTCCCCCAGCCATATCTACACCTACAGGGAGCTCCTCTCTAAGTTCTGTATTTGGAAAAGTAGGACAATTTCAATTCTTCCTCCCAGAAAGGTGCCTTCTCCTCAGGCTTCTGAGTCATGATGGCTGTGACTCACATGGCTTGCATTCATGAAGATGAGTCACTCCCCATTTTCTGGCATTAAGACCATCCTCCTGTCTGTCAATGTGCTCTCTGCCATACATTGAGAAATGTTTGGATCCTCCTGGTTGTAAGTAGATATTAGGGAGGGGGTAATAAAAGAGGTGAAGTCTTTAAGCAAGTGGTGGTCAGTTTGTTTTATCCTTTTTAAGGGAGAGGGGAAGGTGGAAGAAGGTGGTGGTATGGATTGTTCTAGTGATATCAGCAGATGTTATTCCTTTGGCTGCCAAGGTTTGTGGGCAGAAATTCAGGTGATGCTGTTAAGGAGTAACTCTTTGCTGCTTAACTGCAAGGCAGAAATCCTTACGGGGATGAAATAGCTGATAGCTGAAAATAAGCCTTTCTCCTCTCTAACAGCTGTAGAAAGCATATCAGCAGCTGCAGCAACAGCCAAAACACCTGATGGTGATCACTTGCTGTGCAAACTGCAAGACTAAATATTCACAGCTTTTGTGACCTGTTGTTTCTTTACTTCAGAGGACTCTGGGAAGAGTGGTAACAGCCACTGCAGTTTTGCTTTGATCATTTGACTGTAGGCATGCCCTCTGAGAAGGCTCCCCAGAGGCTGGGCAGGTTGTGTCTCTGAATCTCTCCCTGTTTGAAGAAAAGGATGAAGCAGAGAGAGTTAAAGTAAAGGAATGGCACCCAGGCATAAAGCTAGCAGGGGAGGAATAGAGTATGTGTGTCTTTTTGGATTAGTCCAGGAGGAAATGAGCTGAAAGGCTTCAGCGCTCTGCAAGGCAAACTCATGTGAGGCTGGGGAATCCTGGGCAGCTGAGCTCTACTTCAGCTCTGCAAGCTCAGAGCTGCAGAAGAAAGGGCACTGGGTTAGGAGGCAGATTTAGATTCAGAGCTCTGCAGCTGAGCCATTGTATGGCTTCTGGCAAGTCCCTGAGGCAGCAGAGAGGTTTCTTTACGTACTGCTGACCCCCCCACACTTCGTTGTGGGCAGCCTTTTCTATTTTTTCCTATGGAACTCACCATGCCCCTCTATTTTGGTTTAAAACACAGCTGGAGGAAGAGCTGCTGCTGGTATCCTTGTCCTGCAATGCCTCAGTAATTAAAGCTCTCACCCAGGATGAAGGACACCAGAGTCTAATGATATTCTTTGAATACAAAAGCACCTTGGATCAGAGCAGTAACGTTCCACCATGCCAGTCCTATTCTTAGGTGACTCCCTGTTGACTTTATGGTGCTGTGTGACCAAGGGTTCAGGATGAATTGGGTGGGAGGAAAGGTTTGGGGAAAACACTGTTCTGTAACTAGTTGGTCAGACCTCATTAGATGCCTTTTTCCTGTTACATACAGAGTTTCTTGGTCTTGTACAATGAATCTTTATTTCTGGTTGATAATGCTTCACCTACATGGCTGAGGAGCACTCCCCACCTCTTCCTGCCCTTCATCTCCTTTCACATCTGCAGAGTCCAGGCTCTGGTGGTCAGTGCACTTTTAGGATTTGAACCTTGGTCAGACAAGAGAGACCTGTCATGTGCCTTTCCACATCCTGTGCAACTGCTGTAACCCCAAAACTGAAGGAGAGGGGCAGGTGCTCACCTAGGCAGCTGCCTTCTGCAGGGAGCCTGCTGCTGTCGGTGCCTGTGTGCCCGCCAGGCTCTGCACCAAGCACAGGGGGGGTGAGGTCAGCAGTACTTAGCTTCTGCACCTTCCTCAGATGTCAGCATCTGTTCAAAGGGTGTGAGAACCTGGCTAGCTCTTGTTAAGGAATACTGTCTATGGATTAAGGGCCTGAAGTGTTGTGTGGCCCAAGTTCTGCACTTTTGTTGCAGGGGATGGTCGGGTAGATCAGCAAGGCTAGCAATGGAAGAAATGGTAAGGCTGAAGTCACCTGCCAGTTTTGAATGCATTCCTGAATTGATTGGATTGATACTCAGAGGTGAAGGCTGGGATTACCTTCTCTGAAGGCACTGTGAGAGTGGTGGAACACTGGAACAAGTTGCTCAGGGAGGTGGTGGAGGTCCCATCCCTGACGACATTCAGGGTCAGGCTTGATAGGGCTCTGAGCAGCCTGATCTAGTTGGGGATGTCCCTGCTTACCGCAGCTGGCTTTGGACTAGATGACCTTTAAAGGTCTCTTCCAACCCAGTGCATTCTGTTGTTCTGTGACTTTGTCATTGAGAACAAAAAGCTTTCAGACCCGATCAAGATGCTTGAATTTCCCTGCAGTATTATCTTTGCTTTAGAGCCATTTTCTCAGAAGACAGCAACAGTGGAACAGGCCAAGATCTTTTCTTGGAGTTGCTTGTGCAAAAATAGAGAAGCAGTTGAAGTAACTTAAAAAAAATGCATAAATTTGATTAGGTGAATAGATTTTGCAGAGCTCTTCCTCCTCTGTTTTTATTTTGGTGTGGCCGTGCTTGGGAAACGACTTCCAAACTTTGTGGAAGATAATTTGAAAGAGTTCTGAATGAAAGTTTCAGATATTTGTGGCAGCATATTTCTGTAGTTACTGCACTCGTTTAACATCCAAACACAGGTGCTAAGTTTGAGTCCAACCATTTCTAAAGCCTCAGAGCAGTTGGTGGTGTCCCCTTAAATCTGCTGTTGCGCTGCTTTTCATCGAGCTTAACCAGCACAGCAGTCAGTGCCACGAAGAAGCTTGGAACATGCATATTTTATGAGTATTTCAGAGAAGTGCCACACAAAAGGAGAAGGAGGCTGTGTCTGCTGTATTATCACTTCACCTATTGTGACCTTCTCAAAGATTGAGGTTTTTTTTAGATAAAAGAGAAGCTGCAGCATATGATCACTGCAGAGCAGGGTCAGAGATCATAGGAATGGGGAGGAAAACGAAGGCTCACGGTGTCTGAGGACACTTACTGAAATGCCACTACTGATGGTCAGATGCCATGCACCAAGGTGACAAGAAGTATTGGAAAGGAGACTGGGGAGAAGCTGTTTAAGGCTTGCAGTAATAGGATGAGGGGCAGTGGTTTTAAACTAGAGCAGGGTAGGTTGAAGTTGGACATAAGGAGAAAGTTCTTTACTATCACAGTAGTAAAACACTAGAACAGGTTTCCCACTGGTTATAATTGAGACCCCATCTCTGGAGACTTTCAAGGTCAAACTTGATGTGGCCCTGGGCAACCTCATCTGGTTGGAGATGTCCCTGATCACTGCAGGGATGTTGGACAAGATGACCTGTGAGGGTCCCTTCCAACCTGATTGCTTCTCTGATTCTGTGATCAAACTCTGTTCAGAGCTTTATTCTAAGGTTATTGTTGGAGTTACTCAGAGCAGATTAGCCCTCAACACTTGCTTCTGACTTTTTTTGGGGGGGTGTAAATTATAATAGATGCTGGCTGGGTGCTTCCCTTTTTCCCCCTAACCCTGAAGGCCGAGGACTATGTAGGATTCATAGGACACAGAGCATGGTTTGCTCAGTTTCTCTCAGCTGCGTTGATAGAAATGAAATGCAGCAGTTGCCTGTTTAAAAATAAACCAGCACAGTCTGCATCCTTGTAGTGTTTTGACTCCTAGAATATTTCCAGGCTAATTCAACTGTAAACCAGCCTTGTGAATCCTTGGTTAGATGCAGCATTATGAGAGTAGAACTGGAGGCAGCTGCTGTGGGATTGCCAGGCCATGCAGAAATACATGGACTAGTGTTGTTTACCTACAGATATACAAGGGGCAACTGAGAGACCAAGGGTGAGATCTCGCCTCCAGCTCTGGAGCCCCCAACAGAGACACAATATAGACCTAGAGCAGGTCCAGAGGAGGGCCACGAGGATGATCAGAGGGCTGGAGCATCTTTCCTATGAAGACAGGCTGAAAGAACTGGGGCTGTTCAGCCTGGAGAAGAGATTCCCCACTGGAATGGGCTGCCCAGGGAGGTGGTGGAGTCACCGTCCCTGCAGGTGTTCAGGGCAGGTTTGGGCGTGGCACTTGGTGCCACGGTCTAGTCTTGAGGTCTGTGGTAATGGGTTGGACTTGATGATCTTTGAGGTCTCTTCCAACCTTGCTATACTGTGATACTGTGATACTGTGATGATGTCAGGGAGACCTTAGAGCTGTATTTCAATATCTGAAGGAGGCCTACAGGAAGGCTGGGGAGGGACTGTTTAGAAGGGCTTGTGGCAACAGGACAAGGGGTAATGGTTTGAAACTGGAGCAGGGGAGGTTTAGGTTGGACACAAGGAAGTTCTTTACTATCAAGGCGATGAAATACTTTAACAGGTTGCCCGGAGATATGAGTAATGCCCTGTTCCTGGAGATGTTGAAGGTCAGTTTTGATGGGGCTCTGATCAACCTGATGAAGTTGGAGGTGTCCCTGCTGGCTGCAGGGCTGTTGGACAAGATGACCTTTGAGGGTCCCTTCCAACCCAGTGCATTCTGTGATTCTGTGAACTGCAGCAGTTACTATCCACTGAGAAAGGCAGCAGACAGGGGCAGAGGTGACCTCTGTGCAGGATGCAGATGAGGTCTGCAGGGAGCTTTGGGACTGAGTGAGTGTGTGCTGAACCCAGCAGAGCTTGCTCCTGCCCCTGGGGCTGAGTGGTGTCAGGATCTGTGCCTCCCACTGCACTGCTGGGAGAGAGAACAAGCACCCTGTGAGGCTGCAAGCCCTGGTGCATGGCATGCAGAATGCTCCCAACCTGGAATGGCCACAGGCTGCTCAGCACTCTGACTCAAACATTTATTCTGTGAGGCAGCCTTGGAGGACTATTTAGAGAGAAGTCTTAGAGGCACTGTTGAGGCAGTGCTCACTGGAATTATTTTCTGTTATTTACTCCCAAGCTTTGATTCTGTGCAGGCTTTTCTTCTTCCTGCTCCCATCTGGCTAACCATTGCACTGCTGGTCCATACCATGTGCAGTTATCAGACTGCTTCAGCTCTCTCCCCTCCCCAGCAGGAAAAATGTGAGTCTAGTGTTGTCTGCTGGACACTTGTTTCATTCTCCTGAGTTTTGCACCCTTGATCCTCTTGATTTTTGGTTTGACCCAAGTTCACCCAGGCCTGAGCACATCTGTGCCTCTTGGAGAACTCTGTTTGCTTCCTGTCTCACTAGGATAGCTGTCAGGAGGGCTGTCCTGAGCAGCACAGGACACAGCTATTTCTGAGTATGATGAGATGCAACTAAATGGACCACAGCAGAACTACTCAGATTCGTAGTAAACACTTCACTTAACTGACTTGGGACACCTTACAGGCAGCTGAGTGCCAGAATTCCTGTGCAGGGCATACAAGCCTGAGCTGTGTGCTGTGGATGTACAGAGTCTTGAGTCATCTCAAGGGCAGGATGAACTCAAGTCTGCCAGGTCAGCTACATGTACCCTTTGCAGCTCGGGCAGGGAGAGAAACAGCTTCTTTGAGGAAGTGTGTAGTGATCTGGATCATGGAATGTTTTGTGTACACTTCAGTGAGCTGCTCATATGCTGCAACAAATGAAGCAAGGGTTGCTTAGGCACCAGGCACTGCCACTAAGCACCTGGCTTTGTCCCAGCTCCCCATCTAGCCTGTGTGTTGAAGGAAGAAGGGACAACAGCTATGGACCATATGATTACAGATAGTATGCTGTGATTCCCTTCTTTATCCAAGTGTCTGGCGTTCATCAAGAAAAGTGAGTCCAGCAGGTCTGGAGAGGTTCTTCTTCCCCTCTGCCTAGTGAGAACACACCTGGAATACTGTGTCCAATTTTGGGCTCCCCAGTTCAGGAGAAACAGGAACCTTCTGGAAAGAGTCCATCAGAGAGTGACAGGGATGACTGGGGGACCTGAGCATCTCCCCTGTGGAGGGAGACTAAGAAACCTGGGGCTGTTTAGCCAGGAGAAGAGAAGGCTGAGAGGAGATCTGATCAGTGGGTACAAATATCTGAGGGGTGGGTGCCAAGAGCCTGGGGCCAATCTCTTCTTGGTGGTCAGTAGCAATAAGACAAGGAGCAACAGCTACAAACTGGAACAGAGAAGATTTCACCTCAATATGAGGAGAAACTTCCTGACAGTGAGGGTGACAGAGGACTGGAGCAGGCTGCCCAGAGAGGCTGTGGAGTCTCCTTCTCTGGAGACTTTCCAAACCCACCTGAAGGCATTCCGGTGTGAACTACCCTGGGTGATGCTGCCGTGGCAGGAGGATTGGACTTGATGATGTCTGGAGGTCCCTTCTGACCTCTAAGGTTCTTTGGTTCCGTTTGTGGGACCATCATAACTAAGCTCCTTTTCTTGCTGCTGATGCCAGATAAAGTAGTCCTATAAAGATCTCAGATGTAGGAATTCCGGGGCCATAGAGTGGAGGTAGAAAGAAGGCAAGGTGATGCAAGCCATCCCAGAGTGTCTGTTGCTAAGCTCTACAATAAATGAAGAGAATGCCAGAGGGTTTAGCTGGAAATGGTGCCAGTAGGAAGCCAAGTGTGACTTGTATTTGTTCAGAAATCTATGTAGTGCCTTCATGTCAGTGGTTACCCTAAAGCTTGCCTCAAACACCCTAATAAGACAAGAGGAATTGTTCCACTAACGTTGACTGCATGCAACTTAAATTCTTTACTGCACCACTTCAGGGTTTGTAGGTTTCATTTATTTTCTCCTTTTTTGGGGGTGGCTGAGTGATATTTATCTATTTAAGGTATACTAGTTAGAACTGAGGAAAATGAAAGACCCACAGGTTGGATTTAGAAATGGACACCTTAGATATGGTGTTCTTCACAAAACACTTTGGTGGCTAAGATGTGGTTTACCTTAGCTGTTCTCCCCAATTAACATTCTAACTTCTAAGAAAATCAGAAGAGATGGCTTGAACATGTTTGCCATATGTGTTCTGTACCCTCACTGATGTTCCAAATGTCTAACTGTTAGGCATTTGGCATTCACTTCTCATTGTTTGCATGATTGCTTTTGTTGGTAAACTGCTTGGCTGATTAGATGTGGGAGTTTGGATCAGGGAAGATTCATTGATGGTTTTAATCATTCTAGAGTATTATGTGAAAAATAGAGGGGAAAAAGCAACAAAATGGAGCTTTAACTGTTTAAAGCCATTCTTGGGAATGAGGCTGGATGAGGAGTGGCCAAAGAGGAGTGTCAATGAGAAGGGCTTGGGGTGTCAGTTGATGTAAAAGCTCAACACGAGCCAGCAATGGGCACTGGCAGCCCTGAAGGCAACCAAGTGCTGGGCTGCATCAAAAGAAGAGTTACCAGTAGCATGAGGAAATTGATTCTCCTGCTCTACTTTGATCTCATCACTGCATCCAGTTTTGGTGCCCCCAGCAGAAGACAGACATTGATCTGCTAGAGAGGGTCCAGAGGAGGCCATGATGATGATCAGAGGGTTGAAGAACCTCCCCTATGGAGACAGGCTGAGAGAGGTGGAGCTCTTCAGCCTGGAGAAGAGAAGGCTTCAGGGAGACCTTAGAGCAGCCTTCCAGTACCTGAAGGGGCTAGAGCAGAGCCTGGGAGGAACTTTTTACAAGGGCTTGTAGTGATAGGGTGAGAGGGAATTGATTGAAGCTTGAGGAGAGAAGGTTTAGATTAGATATTAGGAAGAAGTTGTTTGCAGTGAGGGTGGTGAGACACTGGCACAGGTTGCCCAGGGAGGTTGTGGCTGCTCCCTCCCTGGAGGTGTCCAAGGCCAGGTTGGACGAGGTTTTGAGCAACTTGGTCTAGTGGAAGACATCCATGACAATGCCAGAGGGATTGGAACTAGATGATCTTTAAGGTCCCCTCTAACCTAAAGCAGTCTGTGAATCTATGATANAGATGATCCTTGAGGTGATTCTATATTTGCAATGCCAGCTGTTTATGTTGTGAGATGGTTAAAACCTGGTTTCTTAGTTTTAAAAGCAATCTGTTGAGCTTACAATAAACACTTCATCAGTTTCTAGGTATGTGTGGGATTGAACTGGACAACTGCAAATGAAGTTGGTGTATAAGATTAGAACCCTTTCAAGGAAAGTCATTTGGGGAGAAGTATCAGCATTGGATGCTTTCAGTCCACAGTCACTGAGGAATGAAATGAAAAATCATGTAATTCCCAGACAAAAAAATAAAGCCCAAACCCTGTCCTTAATTTAGCTGCAAGTGTAAATACATATCTGCTAATTAAAAATCTTATTAGAGCGTTATTAGAATTTCCCCATACGCCAGAAAGCAAATCTGAAATTCAAACAGAAGGCTGAGCACAAATGCAAATGTGTGCCCATATCTTCACTAGAAAGAGGAGCAGCACACAAATCAAAGATGTTTTTATCTGTCACTAATGATAATGGCAGAACCCAGTGGTGCTTTCTTCAACCTTGAACTTGATTTTACGTTTTTTTTTTTTCTAAAGGAAAAAAATTACCTCAGTGAATTGACTTCATTTGACTTCAGTTCCTGCATTTTGCTGCTCTCCATACATTTATTTTTGTGAGACTGAACTCTATAAAAGCATCAAATAATTATTAAAACTCTGGAGGCTGACTAAGAGTAAAAAGAAAATAGATGTTGCCTGTCTCCTAGACTCTGTCTCCTGTTTCTCCTAGCAATCTTTTCACACCATTGTTGCACTACTTAGGGGACAGCAAAGACCTGTTCCCACCATGTGGGGAGAGAATATAAGTTTTTTGCCCCAGTGCTTGCTTTTAAACATAGCAAATCACAGAACTTCAGAGGTTGGAAGGGACCTCCAGAGAGCAAGCCTAACCTCCCTGCCAAGGCAGGATCACCCAGGATAGTCCACATAGGAATGCATCCAGGTGGGTTTGGAAAGTCTCCAGGGAAGGAGACTCCACAACCTCTCTGGGCAGCCTACTCCAGGGCTCTGTCACCCTCACTGTCAAGAAGTTTCTCCTCATACTGAGGTGAAACCTTCTCTGTTCCAGTTTGTAGCTGTTGCTCCTTCTCTTATTGCTACTGACCACCAAGAAGAGATTGGCCCCAGGCACTTGGCACCCACCCCTCAGATATTTGTACCCACTGATCAGATCTCTCTCAGCCTTCTCTTTTCCAGGCTAAACAGCCCCAGGGCTCTCAGTCTCTCTTGCTAGGCAGGGTATAAAAGGCCTTTAACTGAACCCACCAGGAACACATGGCTAGAAAGTACTTTCTTTTAGTGAGCAGTTCTCTAGTCCATCTGTGTATTTTATCTGTAAAATTGCAACTGCAGCAGTTAAGATTGAGGGCAGCCTGGCTGATGA
The DNA here is from genome assembly GCA_013399055.1 of Ramphastos sulfuratus. NCBI lineage: Eukaryota > Metazoa > Chordata > Aves > Piciformes > Ramphastidae > Ramphastos > Ramphastos sulfuratus. Next base: position 69,156 of record WBNM01027963.1, on the reverse strand, counting down.
TGTCTATCTCAACAAGGTGAGGTGGCCCCCAGCTGTGAGGAAATTTCCAGCGATTCTCACATGGAAGTGTTGCAGGTGGAGGCTGCCCAGCTTGCTGTCAAGCTATCAAGCCTACAAATGTGTCAGATACTGGTTCAAATGCTGCTGCATGTTCAGGCTGTGTGGAGGTCACTGGGGCTTACCAAATGGCTTAGGCAGCTTTGCATCATAGAATAGTTTTGGTTGGGAAAGACCTTTTAAGCTCATAGACTCTAACTCTACCAAGTCTGGCGCTAAGCCACAACTTCCCTGGGCAACCTGTTCCAGTGTCTCACCACCCTCACTGGAAAGAATTTCTTCCTAATATTCAGTCTAAATCTGCCCTCCTCAAGGGCAGATTCTCTTAGACTGCAGAAAGGTGACCTCCCTAGTTGGGAAAGATTCCTGAAGAAGCTGTTATGCTCTTGCTTATGGCAACTGTTAGTGTTTGGGTTCTTAGGAGGGAAGGGTGGTGACCTTCATCTGCTGGGGAGACCACTGGCTGAATTTTGGTCAGAAAGCTGGTTTCTGTTGATGATAATCAAGTTGCTTATTGATCAGTAAATAGCTAGGATTATATCATCCTTACTTTAAGTGCTGCTTTGAACAGAGCAAGCCGTACTGGGAAGGACAAGTCACGGCAGCAGTGGTGGGGACAAATGTGTTGGAGTGCTATCAAATCACACAGCTGATGGTTGGCTGGGGCTGTTGGCTGCCTTGTAGCTGACTAAGTAGTGGATGGGACTGATTGGAAATTCCATTCTACCCACCTTGCTCAGAAAGCTTGAAGTTTTGGCCAATTTGCTTCTCAAGGCATTTTGAAGCAGCAGGAGCCCATCTTCTTGTTTCTGCTGTTGGATGGTCACAGAGGCTATTAGCATGCTAATGTCTTAGCTTTTATCTCTTGTGCTTGACTCAAATAGTGGTACTGGGCACAAGAGACCTGCTTCTCAATGGCTACACTGAGATTGAACTACCTGCAGCTGTAGCAGTACTGGCAGGAACATGGAAAATTGAGATACATGATTCTAAGACAATGAATTTTATTTTTCTGGTGAGTTTTCCTTCCTCCCTACTCTGCCCTAGTGAGACTGCATCTGGAGTAATGTGTCCAGTTCTAGCCCCCCTGGTTCAAGAGGGACATAGAACTGCTTGAGAGAGTCCAGCACAGGGCCACAAAGATGATTAAGGGAGTGGAACATCTCTGTTACAAGGAGAGCCTGAGGGAGCTGGGGCTGTGCTGCTTGGAGAGAAGGAGACTGAGAGGTGACCTCAGCAATGGTTATCAATATGTAAAGGTGAGTGCCAGGAGGCAGGAGCCAGGCTCTGCTGGGTGATGCCCAATGACAGGACAAGGGACAAGGGGTGGGAGCTGAGCCATAGGAAGCTTCATGTAAACATGAGGAGGATTTTTTCCCCTGTGAGGGTGACAGAGCACTGGAACAGGTTGCCCAGGGGGGTTGTGGAGTCTCCCTCTCTGGAGATATTCAAGATCTGCCTGGATGTGTTCCTGTGTGACCTGGTCTAGGAGATCCTGCTCTGGCAGGGGGGTTGGACTGGATGAGGTCCCTTCCACTCTGATGTTCTGTGATTTCTCCTTCTAACTGATAAAACATCAAAACATATTGGGAAGTCCAATGTTTGTACAGTCACCTCTCTGTCCAGGTCGTACAGTTGAAGTTGTGACTGCGAGGTGGGTTCTGAAATTCTGAGCACTCTCCAATGGTGCTGAATTTTAGCCTAGCATAAGAAGAATCAGATCTTGGCAAATTTGTAGGCACACTCCAGTACCCAGCCTTGGAAAACAGGGAGTCTGCCTGGAAGTGGTTTGGAGGCCATCCAGGTGAAGTAGGGAAAGTCTTGCAGCGTGGTGGTTAATGAGGACAGGATCTCAGGTTGGTGAGTGATGAGAACAAGGGGAACTGTGCTGCTATTGGATATATTTCTATTGTAATTTTAGCCATGGGAGAGACACATTTGTGATTGATGTTGTATGGCTGCCAGATTGTATCACACAGGAAAAGTTGACAGTGGTATGGAAGTCACAAATATGTTCTGATCCTGCACACTTTGTGAGTAGAAAGGAGCAGAGCAGAGAGAGGTGTCCATGAGGTGGAAGACTTGATCTGTTTCAGACAAGGAGAGGCTGCACAAGTGCAGGAGCTGTGTCCCAGTCATATGAGATGGTTTAAGTAGAGCTCACAGGGAAACATGAGGTATGTCTCTTAAGAAAGTAGACTTCCTTTATTGTGCTGTAGAATTTTATTTTTCAGATGGGTAACTAAATCCTGTTGTCACCCACCCTTTATATAGTCTAAAGTCAAAAAGCAAGAGCTTTCTATTCTGTCAGTACTACAAAGCACTGCACAGTCTGGGCACACAATTTTGAGAGAACCAATTTCTAACAAAATTCAAGGGACTGAGCCTTGTGCCAGCCCAGGAGCTTGCTGAATTCTTGCCTGCTAACCACAAAGGGGTACCTCTGCAGGTCTCTTTGATGGGGCTCGGTTCCTCTGTGGCCTTTTAACTGTTTGCCGTTCTGATAGCTCACAAATGAGTAGTGAAATGTTATACAAAGCAGCATTTCACTCGCCAGCTGCACCCCTGCTGCTGATGCTTCCCACTAGGGAGCCCTTCAGTTAAATGGTGCAGAGTCAGCTGGTTGCATTTTTCTTCTCTCATGCAATGACTTCAGCTTATTACCTCCCAGGTGAAACTGGAGCTGTCTGCATCAACAACCTGCTCCTGATTTCAGAGAAAGAGTGAGGATTTATGACTGGTGACTGTGGAAGGCAGGGGCATTGGAGCACTGGCCTGTTTTAGATCTATTATACCACTTTTTTGTTGCTGGAAAACCACTGCTGCTGGAATTAATTGCTGGGCTTCCTTGATCAGATTTGTTTTCAAATACTGCAGTAAAAGTTGAAGAATGGAAAGGGAAAGCAGAACAGCAGTACAGAAAAACCAATATATTAAAAATCTTCCCTGTGACTCTTGAGCAGTGGCACAGCAGTCTTAGATGGAACATTCAAATAGTGCTTTGCAGCTTTCTATTTATCAGTTTTTCAAGCATGCAGCTAAGAGTCTGAGTATGCAGAACCAAAAAATGCATTATTAAAAGAAGGGGGAATAACACAGGTTTGTTTGCTCCTCTGCTCTAGCAGCCTGTTAGATAAGACAGGCTGAAAGCTTTTAATTGTCTTTGTAAGACACATTTGAAAGTTACTCAAACCCTTACCTATTATTCTAAGCCAGTTATTTTAAAAAATGTAAATCCTTTCATTTCTATGGAGATGAGCAGTGACAAATAATTACAAGTGTAAGCTAGGATCAAGTGTATCTGCAAATAAAAGCCTGTGCTCTCTCAGGGCATCTGCAGCAGGCTGCCCAGTGAGAGGTTCCTTGGCATTCATCTCCTAGCAGGCTAATCCTACACTGACAATGCTTAAGAAGAAATCTTTCTTTTTCCTCCCCTTCATTCTCTCTCAGCATTCAGCATAACCTATTTAATACAAGCAGCTAAAGCAAAAAAATCACAAGCTCAGCTTGTTCTGTTACTCTGAAACTGAACATAGGAACTGAGGAAGCTGGTTCATGTGGAGCAGTCTGACATGTCCTCAAGGCAGCTGCAGGCAGAGAACAAGGGAAGGGGAAAAGCATTCTCAGATTGTGTCCCCAAGCATAGTTTGATCCCTCTGCACGTGGTGCTGTTTGCAGGGCTGCTTCTCACGGGCCCCAGGTGGGAGAAATGCTTCCCACAGAGCCCTTGGGAGCTGGTAACATGATGGTGCTCTACCAGATTGCATTCCTCATTTCTAACTCTCTTGGAAGTTACCAGCTCCCCATTAGCAGCTGCTCTGGAGACACAAAAAGTGATGAGAATTCTTCATGTTAAGGGTACATAGTACACTGGAACAGGTTGCCCAGGGAAGTCATGGATGCCCCATCCCTGGAGATGCTGAGGGCCAGGTTGGATGAAGCCTTGAGCATCCTGGTCTAGTGGAAGTCATCCCTGACAATGCCAGAGAAGTTAGAACTAGATGGTCTTTAAGGTCTCTTCCAACCCAAACCATTCTGTGACTCTGTGAAAATGTGGTGATACAGGTCAGTTGAGAGGAAGTGCCTTGGGATGCTGGCAGAAGTGGTAAGGGGTTGTAGGGAGCTGATTAATCCTGTCTGAGGATGCCCAGCTTCTCCAGCCAACAGAATCACAGAATTAATCAGGTTGGAAAAGACCTTCAAGATCATAAAGTCCAACCTATTGCCCAACACCATCTAATCAAATAAATCATGGCACCAAGTGCCACAATCAACCCTTTTTTTTTTTTTTTTTTAAACACTACCAGGGATGGCAACTCCTCCACCTCCCTGGGCAGCCCATTCCAATGCCAATCACTCTTTCTGCCAAGAATTTCTTCCTAACACCCAGCCTAAACCTCCCCTGGTGCAGCTTGAGACTGTGTCCCTTCATTCTGTCAACGGAAAGGTGCTTCTGAGTTTGTGTCCTTTTGTTAATTGCATAGGTTTCTCTGAAAAAAAGGCTTCTGACATGGACCTGCTTGATGACTACTGAACTCCTAAGCATTTCATAGAATGGTTTAGGTTGGAAGGGACCTCAAAGCTCATCCAGTTCCAACCCCCTGCCATAGGCAGGGACACCTCCGCTAGAACAAGTTGCTCAAGGCCTCATCCAACCTGGCCTTGAACACCTCCAGGGAGGGAGCAGCCACAACCTCTCTGGTCAACCTGTGCCAGTGTCTCACCACCCTCACTGCAAACAACTTCTTCCTAACATCCAGTTTCAATCTCCCCTCTGCCAGTTCAAACCCATTGCCCCTTGTCCTGTCATTGCAAGACCTTGTAAATAGTCCCTCCCCAACCTTCCTGTAGCCCCCTTCAGATCCTGGAAGGCTACTCTAAGGTCTCCTGGAAGCCTTCTCTTCTCCAGGCTGCAGAGCCCCAACTCTTGTAGCCTGTCCTCATAGCAGAGCTGCTGCAGCCCTCTGAGCATCTTTGTGGCCTCCCTGTATGCATTATGAGGCTATGCAGAGACTTGCACAATGAACCTCCAAACTGATGCTGAGTTCTGCAGTAGGTGTATTTTATTACAGCACTGGGTGCGGGCAGGGTGGCTCCATCAGTCCTGCACACCCCATGCTGGCACAAACCACCATTTATGTTACAAGAGCAGAGATATTCATAATAAGAGGTAGGGCTATTGCAGTTACTTGTTGGAGTTCATTGGCACAGGTATTTTTCCCATTCTCTGCCCTGGTGGTCTTGAATGGGTATCTGAGATGAGCTNACAGAATCACAGAATTAATCAGGTTGGAAAAGACCTTCAAGATCATAAAGTCCAACCTATTGCCCAACACCATCTAATCAAATAAATCATGGCACCAAGTGCCACAATCAACCCTTTTTTTTTTTTTTTTTTAAACACTACCAGGGATGGCAACTCCTCCACCTCCCTGGGCAGCCCATTCCAATGCCAATCACTCTTTCTGCCAAGAATTTCTTCCTAACACCCAGCCTAAACCTCCCCTGGTGCAGCTTGAGACTGTGTCCCTTCATTCTGTCAACGGAAAGGTGCTTCTGAGTTTGTGTCCTTTTGTTAATTGCATAGGTTTCTCTGAAAAAAAGGCTTCTGACATGGACCTGCTTGATGACTACTGAACTCCTAAACATTTCATAGAATGGTTTAGGTTGGAAGGGACCTCAAAGCTCATCCAGTTCCAACCCCCTGCCATAGGCAGGGACACCTCCGCTAGAACAAGTTGCTCAAGGCCTCATCCAACCTGGCCTTGAACACCTCCAGGGAGGGAGCAGCCACAACCTCTCTGGTCAACCTGTGCCAGTGTCTCACCACCCTCACTGCAAACAACTTCTTCCTAACATCCAGTTTCAATCTCCCCTCTGCCAGTTCAAACCCATTGCCCCTTGTCCTGTCATTGCAAGACCTTGTAAATAGTCCCTCCCCAACCTTCCTGTAGCCCCCTTCAGATCCTGGAAGGCTACTCTAAGGTCTCCTGGAAGCCTTCTCTTCTCCAGGCTGCAGAGCCCCAACTCTTGTAGCCTGTCCTCATAGCAGAGCTGCTGCAGCCCTCTGAGCATCTTTGTGGCCTCCCTGTATGCATTATGAGGCTATGCAGAGACTTGCACAATGAACCTCCAAACTGATGCTGAGTTCTGCAGTAGGTGTATTTTATTACAGCACTGGGTGCGGGCAGGGTGGCTCCATCAGTCCTGCACACCCCATGCTGGCACAAACCACCATTTATGTTACAAGAGCAGAGATATTCATAATAAGAGGTAGGGCTATTGCAGTTACTTGTTGGAGTTCATTGGCACAGGTATTTTTCCCATTCTCTGCCCTGGTGGTCTTGAATGGGTATCTGAGATGAGCTCCAGCACAGCCTTCCTCACAGGGTACTTTTCTTCATCTGTGGTCAGCAGGCCCCTCTCTATTGCTGATGTCAGGACATGTCTGCTGCTCCTGTATCTCCTGCCTGCCTTCCTTAGCCACTGCAGGCCTGGGCCCTTACAAGAGTACATATCACAGATCTTCAACTCGTAGCTGCAGACACTTCTGCAGTAGTTGTTGTGTACGTTTGCATATTATCAACTGACTACTACAAACAAACATTTCTACAAGTTTGGTATTTTATGGTTTGCTACAGACATCCTCAAAATGTGGCTCTGGTCTGTAAGGCCCTTTACCAGCACTCCTTGAGTTTTATCAGTAGTGTGGGGGTTGTCCTTCATATCAAAAGTGATAATGTGTTTGATTTTAGTCATATCAAACTGAACAAAAGAATGGAAAAGAAAACTGAAAAAGTTTTTCTTTCTGAAAGTCTGTTTCTTTCTGAAAAAGAAAAGGAAAGAAAACTGAACAGAAGAATGGAAAAGGAAAGAAAAGCAAGAAGCAGAAAAAAGACACTGAAAGAAATTAAGAAACAAAGACAGGGTAGAGAGGGGAGGGAAAAAATTCAGCAGAGCAATTCCAGCAGGCTGTGGAGGGCAGACAAGAGAGGAGCCAGAACCAAGTGGGAAAGCCCAGGAAGAGCATCTCTGAGAGCTCAATAACCATGACACTAAACTGCCTCAGTCTTGTCTGCTTTTCCACACTGTGAGTTCCCTGGACAGGCATCATGTGTCTCTGCCATGCAGTGCTCTCATGAGTGCTGTAAAATAATTCAGTGCTCTAATGAAACATGCAAAAACCTAGAGGGCACCTTGACCAGGAGAGAAGGGTGTGAAGGAAAAGAAAAAATTGTAAGGGAAGCCTTTGAGTGTGAGGAAATGGGAGGAAAATTTTACACTCCAACTCTAGCCCACTAGTGTCACTTAATAAATCACTTAAAGTGCTGCCAGGAGACATGGAAGCACTGAGCAGGTGTGAGTGGAAGCAGCCTGGTATCTAAAGGGTGTATCTGAGAGGTGAGATTCTTTTCCTAAGGCAGGTTGGCAGACTTGAACTAAAATGCCCAGAGATCAGTAGCTTGCACTGTTCTGGCAGAGTCTGAAAGAAACCACTCCCAGAATTGAGTGCTGGAGCAGTCTCTGGGGATGAGAGATGCAAGTTTGGGTCCTTTAACACAAGGGAAGGACTCTGTATCTGTGATGCCTACTGCATCATGTAGTAGGTGTGGGTACTTCTGGTTTTTCACTGCCCACTGGGAGACTACTCTTTCTGCAGCCATTACTGAACCCATGTTTTAATCACACAGAATTTAAATTCTCCCTCTCCTCACCTCTAGCTAGCACTGGAGTGGATTCAGACAGTTAAATAATTTAAATATAACCCAGACAATTCTTACTTTGCAAATGATGGTTGAAAAGTATTTGCTCAGCCTTGCCCCTGGCAGTGCTGCAGCTTTTCTGCAGCCCATATCCAATCACTGTAAGTTAGCAAGACAGGAACAGCTCCAGTTTATCAGCAGAGGCCCTGGATCTGCTGTCTTCTGTTAGTAGAATTCAGGTCTTTGTTGATGTGTCCTTCACAGGTCACTTTGTTAGGGCAAAAAGCAGTGTCACAGCTGCATAGCCGCTGGCAATGCTCATGGGTAAAGCTGGGGCACTTCCCAGGACAGGGCAGGTGGCAGCTGAGCAAGGACATGAGAAGGGTGCTCAGTTTGATCTGCTGGTTGAGATGACCACAAAAAGCACATGTGGGTAGCTGGAGCTGGTCCTTTCCTCTTGGAGAATTAGAGAATGGTGGAGATTGGAAGTGACCTCTTCTGGAGAGCACTGAATCCAACCCCCCTGCCAAAGGAGCATGTCCAGATGGGTTTGGAATCTCTCCAGAGGAGACTCCAGAACCTCTGTGGGCAGCCTGCTCCAGCAACCTCAAAGAAGCTCTTCCTGATGCTGAGGTGTAACCTCCTGTGTTCCAGCTTGTACCCATTATTCCTTGTCCCATCACTTGGCACTACTGAAGAGCCTGGCACCTTCATTGAGACACCCACCCTTCAGATGGTTATAGATGTTCATGAGATCCCCTCTCAGCCTTCTCAAGACCAAACACTCCCAGGTCTCTCAATCTATCTTCACAGGAGAGATGTTCAAGTCCCTTCATCCTCAATAGCCTCTGTTGGACTCTCCATGTGTGCTTGGCTGGGACCTCTGCATGGCTGGCAGCTGGGCTGTGAGGGCAGGCACTCAAAACCTCAGGCAGGAGCAGGGGGGACCACAGGGGAGGTTGGTACAGCAGTGGCTTCCTGCACATAGACTTGGCTTCTCTTTGCCCATACTCTTCTGCTCCTGTCAAAACAAATAGTACTCAAGTCTCCCAGGCATGATTTGCAGCCAGGGTTTTGTCTGACTTACCATGGGGGGAGGACAGTGGGCCACAGCTTTTGCCACTGGGTGGGACTGGTACCTTCAGGCCACTTACCTACCTCCTTGTGATCCATATTAAATAGAGCAGAAAGTAACATTGTGCTGTGCTAGGTATTTTTTGGCAGAAAAAATTGAGATTCGCTAATGGCCTTTCCCCAGTTAAATGCTGTACAGCTACATTCTGGTAATTAATATTTAATCAGGCACTAATAGCACTTTATGCAGAATTCAGATGTGCTGGTGAGACCTCGCTGCATCTCAGGGCTTCAGGCTGTTGTGCTGCTTAGGAAACGGTGGTGTGTGTGTGTGTTTTAAAATGACACAGCAGCAGCTCTGCTGACAGCTCTGCAGTCAGCGTAGAGGAAATAGAACCTAGGTAAATGCAACTGCAGGTTGTGACATTTTATGCCACTGACAGCAAAATGAGACCTTTAGAGGCCACAATTCCTTCAATGTATTTAGGGAGAAATAAAACAGTATCGAAGTGGAACTGGAATTTACTGTTTCTTTTTAAAATTTTAGCTACAAAATGGAAGGTTGATAAAAGTCACAGCAAGTGTCTTCCCTTTCTCTCCCCTCTGACCAGTGGCTATCAGAACTGTGCCATCAGGCACCCTGGCTTGATCTCTCCTGTGTCCTTGGCCCACAAAACCAAGGCACCATTAAAAATACTCAATGAGATTAAACAGAAAGCTACTTGTGTACAATTAAGAGTAATAATGGGAGAAGTCAATCTCGCTGGTGAAGTGAGTGTTGACATCCCAGATACTGCCTTTCAGGGTTGAGTGAAAACCCTCATCATGTGGTTCTGGGTTTTTTTTCAGTTGTCATTCAACTCCCATGGTAATTACGCCGTAGGTTTTCCCCAGTGACATGTTTGTTGAGCTGTAAGTGACGAGGTGATTATGTCTAAGTGATTGGTAAATGTGTTGGCATGGAGGGCTCAAATATTTGTGTAAACGATTCTTCCACAAGCTGAGGAACGTTTTGACATCTCCAAAGATAACTGGATAACAGTTTTGTTGGGCACCTTGTTTTAGAGTTCTTTTGATTTGTCTTGCTCATTTTGGTCGTTTCTTGCTCCAGCAAAGCAACCATGAAAATCTGAGGAGTTGTTTCAAGTGTAATAAGCAAACCTGTGGAGGGAAGGTGGCAGAACCTCCCATGCAAAAAAAAGGAATCACAGCTTCACAGAATGAGTAGGGGTTGAAAGGGACTTCTGGAGTTCCTCTAGTCCAACCCCCCTGCCAAAGCAGGGTTCAAACAGGTTGAACAGGATGGTATCCAGTAGAGTAAATTCCCTACAACTCAGAATTTTGGAAAGTTGAAAAAGAAAATTAAATTGTATTTTTGTAACAGTTCTTTACAGTGTGGGTGGTGAGACACTGGCACAGGTTGCCCAGGGAGGTTGTGGCTGCTTCCTCCCTGGAGGTGTTCAAGGCCAGGTTGGAGGAGGCCTTAAGTGACCTGTGCTAGTGGGAGGTGTCCCTGCCTATGGCAGGGGGTTGGAACTAGATGATCCTTGAGGTCCCTTCCAACCTTACCATTCTATGAGGAGAATAAGCTATTACAGAATATAACAACCTTAGAGAAGATGGAGATGAGGTCAAGTAGCAGCAAAGCAGCAACCAAAACAAACATCAAGGGAAGATAGCAGCGGGCACAGGAGAAGCAGCAAGGGGGATGTACATGCTGTGATTCCAGATATGAGCTTTTGATGCTCCAATGAAATTATATCAATTTATCCATTGTTGCCATTTTATGACCTATCCTTGGAATGTTCACCTCTCTAATCAGAGACTCCAATACTCTTCTGCTTCAAAGTTTCTCTGTTCCAAGTGTGTTTTATGTCTGAGCTAGAAATCTCAACCAATCTCACCAGGTCTCCAGAGTAGGAGACTCTTTGTTGTAGCTTTAAGACATAGGCAGCTGTGGCACCTACTTCTGTGACAGCAAATGAGGAGAAAATATATCTGAAGTCAATGTCAAGTGCCTCTTAGCTCTGTGAAAGAGCTCATTTGTGTGGACAGTTAAGTTTGATCACATTCACAAATGTGATTATGAAATTCTGTAATAAACCTCCTGATTGAAATCTGTGTGGTCTTAACAGGAATAATAAGTTAATGATTTTCACATCTAAGGAGCTGCTGATACCTTTGGTTAAGGAGATGTGTGTGATGAATGGGAATCCAGGATGATGGCCTGAAAACTTTGGGCAGTTTTCCCCCGTTGTCCTGTAAATTAAGAAGTCTGTCTTAGACCAGAAAGAAAATTGGAATAAGGAATATGTGAAGCAAGGAATATGTGAAGTAAAAGAGAGCTTTAACTTTCACTATTTCAGGTTGCACAGGTAGGAACAGGGACAGGGCAAAAGCTCTACCTAAGGGTAGAGGCAGGTGGCCTTTCCAGTGCAGCTGGCAACTCACATGGCTAATGAGTTGAGGTGAAAAGTAGGATGTGTTGATATGCTAAAGGGAGACAATGCTGTCTGCAGAGGGATCTGGGTGGCTATTGAAACAGTGAAATTCTCATAGCTCAGCCACAAATTGCTGCTGTGTAGAAATCAGTGAGTTTACCCAGTGTGAAAAAGAGTCTCTGGGCTCTCAGAAGCTCTACTGTCAGAACTGCTTTTTGGAAACAGAGACTTTTTGCACCCTGGTAGCTATTTTGATGGTCCAGCAAAGAGTCACAGAATCACAGAATGTCATGGGCTGGAAGAGACCTTGAAAGCTCATCCAATCCAACCCTCCTGCCAGAGCAGGATCTCCTAGGCCAGATCACACAGGAACATATCCAGGCAGGTCTTGAATATCTCCAAAGAGGGAGACTCAACACCCCCCCTGGGCAGCCTGTGCCAGTGTTCTGTCACCGTCATAGGGAAAAAATTCCTCCTCCTGTTTACATGAAGCTTCCTATGGCTCAACTCCCACCCCTTGGCCCTTGTCCTGTCATTGGGAATCACCCAGCAGAGCCCAGGGGCCCAGAAAGATGTGAATCAGTTCAGCCATGGCACAGTATGATGTTTTAAGCCAGCTTTTTCTGCAATCTCAAGTGATGCTACAAAACATATTCCAAAGGATCTTCAGTTTTCTTGGAAAGAGCCCAGCTTTGTTTTAGTCCAACCAGTGAAGTTCAGGCAGTGTCCATAACCTGTTTTGGCATTGATTGTGTTGAGCAGGATTTACAGCAAAAGTAATTCAGGTCCTGGTAGCAGTCCTATAACTCCTCTTCTCTCAAAGATCCCATACTCCTCTTGATTGACTTGAAAAATAGCTCAGAGCGTTTTCCCAGCTGTTTCTGGTAGAACTTGGCCATTGGTTGGCATCACAAAGCAAGTTCACTCCATGTTTTACAGCAAGGAGTGAGGCTTGCTGAAACAGTACAGGATCTGAAGGTTCAAAAGGTTTAGGAAAGTATTCACTGATGAAACTGAAGTTTGATGAGGACCTCAGAAATAATGAGTGTTATTTGCTAATTGGCAGGAGCAATAAGGCTGCCCATCTCCTGGAATCTGCTAGAAGATGGCATCATGGGTGGCACTTGAGGCTAGAGTGGTCTTTGTTCTTCAAGTTTAATAACTCCTTACTAGATCTCAACAAACAAATGGATGTTAGAGGAATTGAGTCTAAAGTCTAAAAGCAGAATGAAGCAAAGTGGGTTTGATTCTATCATCATTAGCCAGTAGTATCAATGAGGTGACTGGAAGCATTGGAGTCATTGGAATTATATTTTACTTAAAGTAAAGGCAAATGGGGACAGAATTGGATCCTTCTCATTTTGTCTTTCAAGTGTCTGTTACAATAAACCTCATGTGACAGAGACTGTAGATGTCTTTTGTTCTGTGCAGCTCTGAGCATGTTTTCATGGTTCTGAAAATAACCACTAATCACTTCCTGAAGAATTGTCCATTTTGATGAACCACTGCATTTTTCAGCTGCTTTTGACATTGTGCTGCTAACAAGCTGCTTTGCCTTTCAGATGTGTCTCAGTGTAGTTTGAGGTTCAGCAGCACAATGGCAGGTGAGGGGAAAATGTCATTGTCTGGAAGGAAGATCTGAAGATTGCAGTGCTGGAGAAGGAGAATGAGGAAGGAAGATCCTGGTCCTTGTGATAACTGAAATAGACTAAACTTCCCCCTGTCCCTCCATATTGTTNGTTGCTGTCTGGGCTGCACTCACACTGCAGGCTCATGTTGAGCTTTTCATCAACCCAGACCCCCAGGTCCTTTTCCTCAGGGCTGCTCTCAGCCATTCCCCACACAGCCTGTATTTGTGCTTGGGATTTCTCTCAAATCTAAATTAAGACAGTGAGGTGCTGAGCAGGTCCAGAGATGGTCGACAAAACTGATCAATGAAGGGTCTTGAGCACAGGTCTGGTAGGGAGCAGCTGAGTGAGCTGGGGTTGTTTGGTCTGGAGAAAAGGAGGCTTAGAGGAAACCTCTCTACTCTCTCTAACTCCCTGAAAGGAGGTTGAAGTGAGGTGGGGTTCAGTCTCTTCTTAGTAGCAGGTAATAGGACAAGGGGATATGGTCTGAAATTATGCCAGGGAAGGTTTAGGTTGGAGATTAGGAAAAATTCCTTTGCTGTAAGAGTGATCAGGGATTGAAACAGGCTGTCCAGGGATGTGGTGGAGTCACTGTCCTTGGAGGGGTTCAAGAAACCTGTGGCCATGGCGTTTGGGGACATGATTTAATGGCCATGGTGGTGTTGGGTTGACAGTTGGACTTGGTGATCGTAGAGGGCATTTCCAACTGAAACAATTCTTTGATTGTAAAAGAAGTTTAACTGCAGTTTCCTGAGTGAAAAATGTTTTCATACAAATGCCAGTTCAACTGAGGTTACTTTTTTGAGGGCGGCACTCGATGCAGTTCAACTGTGTGCAGAAAAGCACAGAGACCAGCCTGGTGCCCAACCCTCTGCCATGTTTTCATCTTCTAGCCCCAGATTACATGTCTGTCTTAGATGGTACCCACCTTGTGTTAGGGTTTTGCTTGATGTTGTTCTTTGTTGCACTGTTGTAGTTACCATCCTTTAATCCAAATTCTCACTTGAGTGTAAGGAATAATCCATGAGGCTTCTGATGGAGCAAGAACAATGATTTTGAAATGTGCTGATTCGTAACCTAAAGATGTTAAGTGAAAAATACACAGACCCTGTGCCCTAAGATCTGGTTCAGTGAGGACACATGATGCAGAGTGACTGCTGTAGTACATTGCAATGTAGAGAGCAATGAGGTCTCCCCTCAGCCTCTTCTCCAGACTGGACACTCTCAGCTCCCTCAGACATTCCTCCTAGGCCAGGTTCTCCAGGCCCTTCATGAGCCTCATTACCCTTCTCTGGACACGCTCCAGCATCTCAATGTCCTCTTTGTAGTGAGGGACCCAAAACTGAACACAACACTCAAAATGTGGCCTCACCAGTGCTGAGCACAAGGGGGTGATCCCCTCCCAGTCCCTGCTCCCACAGTGTTTCTAATCCAAGCCAGGATGCCATTGGCTTTCTTGGCCACCTGGGCATTGCTGACTCACATTCAATTAACTATCAACCAATACCCCCCAGGCCCCTCTCCAGGTCACAGCTTTCCAGGCACACATCCCCAAGTCTGTAGCTTACCATGGGATTGTTGTGACCCAAGTGCAGGACCTGGCACTTGGCCTTGTTGAACCTCATGCAATTAGCCTTGCCCCATGGGGCTAACCTGTCCAAATCCCACTGTAGAGCTTCCCTACCCTCCTTGTAATTCAGGCAGAGTTGTTGCTTTGGCTTTAGCTGCCTTATGGTGATCTCAGACATCCACTTCAATTTTCAGTTCAAGCTTCTATGCAGACTTTGGTGGCTAAGGGTGAGTTACACATTCCTTTTTATTAAGTTGATATGATTGGCATCTAAATTTCTATCCTTCATATTCCAAATGAACAGCAGCATTTACTGCAAAGAGAGGAGTGCAAGATGAGATGTCCCTTTTTTTTATTCTCTCTGTGTGTGTTTATTTCAGAGTCTTATAAAATGAGTTAGCTGTGAGCTGTGGTTGGGGACCCTGTAATGTCACTGTAAACAGCTTCCAGGATACTAATAGTAAAATTTTATAAAGGACTAAAGTGTGCCATTGGAAGTAGTGTTTCTGGGTTAAATTAATCTGCCTTGAAGCTGTGGAAACTGTAAAGAGTAAAAGCATGCTGGGTGCAGTATATAAATGTTTCTCCTCTCTCACCCAGAGGTGGGTGTCTGTAGGTGAATTCTGTAGGTGGAGGTGTTTAGTTTCTCACTTCTGTACACTTGATCCCTTACCCTGGCAACTTCTTCACAAAACTGCTAATTGCTCTAACACAAGCCTATAAAAGCTTACAGGGGAAATGAAATTGTGCATGTGTGGTGGATTGTAATTTGAAAAGTAGCCAAATGCTGAGAGCATGGCAGTACCTTTCCCAATTTTTGAATATAATTAACTTTAGTGTGTCTATAACTTACTCTGCCAGGAGCAGCCTCACTGCCAATATTATCAGGGTGTTGTTCACAGGTTGGAGTCACTCTAAGCAACATGCCAGCCTCAAATGAGCTAATAAAGACATCAAAGAGCAAAATCTAAGGTTAGCTGGTCAAGTACCTTTCTCTATCTGGGCTCCCTCATTCGTGAAGGACGGGGACTTGCTGGAGAGAGAGTACAGAAAAGGGCTGCAAAGATGATAAGGAGACTGGAACTTCTCTGTGATGGGAAAAGAGTGAGAGAGTTCAGGCTGTTCAGTATAGCAAAAGGAACACTGAGGAGGGATCAGGGGTCAGTGCTGGGACCAGTGCTGTTTAACATCTTTGTCAGTGATATGGACAGAGGAATCAGTGCACACTCAGCAAGTTTGCTGCACAGCTTGGTGTCATCTGCGCAGCTGACTTTCTAGAGGGCAGGGATCCATCCAGAGGGACCTGGACAGGCTGGAGAAGTGTGCCCAAGCCTACCTCATGAATTTCAACAAGGCCAAGTGTAAGGTCCTGCACCTGGGTAGGCACAATCCCAAGCACAACTCCAGGCTGGGTGGGGAATGGCTGAGACCAGCCCTGAGGAAAAAGCTGTGGAGGTCTGGGGTGATGAAAAGCTCAACATNGATCAAGATGCTTCTCAATACTCCAAGGGTGGGTATCAGGAGGATAGTACCAGGCTTTTTTCAGTCATGCTCAGTGACAGGACAAACTGGAACATAGGAAGTTCCATTTAAACATGAGGAGGAACTTCTTTAAGGGTGTTGCAGCAGGCTGCACAGAGATGCAGTGGAGTCTTCATCTCCAGAGACATTCCAAACCTGCCTGGATGTGTTCTTGTGTGACCTTCTCTAGGTGAACTTGCCTTAGCAGGGAGTTTGGTTTTGATGCTCTCCAGAGCTCTGTCCCTTTCCAACCCCTACCATTCTATGAAGTACTTGAATAATGCTTGCATTATAGTGAGCAAGTTCCTGCCTTTTTAGAGCAAGGATCCTTCTTTTCCTTTTTGTTCTATTTCCTTATGGCTACAACACTGATGAAACATCCTGGTGTTTGTTCACCAGAGCACTTCTTATGGTACAGAGCTGTATGAAATGCCTAATCTTGAGACACCTTGAGGATTTGCAAGAGCCTTACAAAGAGAAATTCCCCCACCCCTGAGAAGTGCTTAGATAATTAAAAAAAAAGTCATTTTCATGACAAGCAAAAAAAAAAAAAGCCTATAGACAAGCAAAGGAAACATTTTCCTGGTGAGAGATAGGTAGGGACTGTTAGGGGGTAAGTGACACTGACAGTCTGCTGATGTATTTGCCCTGGAGTGACCACACAGATGCCTATGAACTTCTGAGCATTTCAAACCTTATCAAGAACCTCCAAACTTTACCCAGAGGTGTGCAGGGTCTGCAGGTTGGCAGGGCTCTCTCTCTCTCTCTGCTAGCAAGGAGTCCTTTGCCTTTTCACCTCATGTTTCTTTTTTGAGCTTTCCAAAGATTGCTTCTGGTTTTTGGGGTTTTCATTACATTTTCTGCAGCTCACTTTCTGGGAGGGTGATATGAGTGAGGGTTAGGTTTCACCATAAGCTTCTGCCATGGTCCCTTCATGCACCTTTATAATTCTATAATGTAGTGAATATGATCCTCTAATTAGATAACTGAGTTTTAAACTCAGGGGTGTAGTTAGCATATTAGAGGAATGTATTCACCCCATTACAGAATTACAGGTTTTGGTTTTGTTTTTTTCTTATATAGGATCCAGAAACTTCCTGGGTTACTTGGGAGAGTTTGCCTCAGGCTCAAGAAAACTCAAAAGAAACTGCTGTCTTCAGACTTGGCTGGTTTGCAGTTCTCTTACCATACAGAAGTAACATCCATTGGTCCTGGATTTGGTCTCACTGACCTCAGGGACTTTCATTGAGTCATAGAATTTGTCAGGGTTGGAAGAGACCTTTGAGATCATCACATCCAACCACTCATAGTCCCACAACTACTGCAGAACCACTACCACTAAGCCACTCCCTAAGCACCAAATCCACGTGGCTTTTAAATACCTGCAGGGATGGTGACACCACCTCTGTGGGCAGCCTGTTCCAATGCCTGAGAACCCTTTCTATGAAGAAATTTTTGCTGATGTTCAACCTGAACCTCTCCTGGCACAACTTGAGCCCCCATTTACTTTTGTCCTGTTACTTGTTGCATGTGAGAAGAGGCCAATCCCTGCCTCTCTCCAGCCTCTCTTGACATAGTTGCAGAGGGAGACGAGATCTCCCCTCAGCCTCTTCTTTTCCACACTAAACAACTACAGTTCCCTCAGATATTCATTGTAAGACCTGTGTTCTTCATCAGCTTAGTTGCTTGTGATAGAGGGTATTAATGATGCCAGATAGGATTTTTTCCAAAGTTAATATTGTTTATTAATTTTGGTATTCAGGACTCTGGCCAACCACCCAGTAATTTTTAATAATAATAGGTTCTTTGCACAGTCATGAAAATCATTACACAGATGATAACAGAGTTTCTAAAACATTTGAGAAGTAACTAGCAAAATACACCAAACCTTAAACTCAGTTGACCAGGAGAGAGGTTCTTGCAATCAGTCGTACTGCTTGCATGCTAGACAGACTCAAGAAGCTCCTTTCTGCTTATGGCAGAAGGCATTTGGAATTAGGTTCAATTTTACAGAGTTTTGCTAAAGAGGCTTTTGAGTATTTACTCACAAAAGTTCTATCTCTGGAGTCCTAGGACTAACTACAGTTTTCAGACAGTACCTAAACACTTGCAGGGAGTTCTGTCGATGTCTTGTGAGCAGTTGAGGCTTGTAATTCTTCCCAGGCTCTATCAGGGGTGCTGGGAGAGAAGCAGACAATCTCTGCCCTCATCCTGCTTCCTCTTGGCTCCAGACTTGGCATGGAGGCTTGCAGGTGTGCAGGCAGAACTCTTGCAGATGTGCAGTCTTAGCACACACAATAGGCTAAATGAGCTTATCACGTGAAGGCACCTAAGGTAAACTTGAAGCAAGGTAGTTTCCAGGTGAAGAAACCCAAAGCATCAGGGCTTGTGATTCTGTAGCAGAGCTAGTTTACAGCTTAGCAGGCATAATGCTGCAGAGCATGGCACGATGCAAGGGCAGAAGCAATGGCAGCAGCACTGCCAGAAGAGTAAGGCATAAGCAATGAGGCAAAAGCATGCTGTCTTTACCTGTTCATCTCTTTGTATCAACACAGCCTGAGTCTAATGGTTCTCTGGCCAAACATCATCCAAGCAGAATGGCAGTTTGCCAAGCTTAACCATAGTAGGTAAAGCCAGGGCTTTTATCTTTTTAGGGCAGAACACAAACAAGTGTATAAACATGGTATCCTCATGTATTTACAAGTTTGGAAGGAGAGAAGGAGACTGAGGCATCAGGGCCTTTTGTCTGTCTTTCCTGTGGTTGCTTACCCCAACAGCAGAAGGAGGGGGAGCAGAAAACGTCTGGGCAAGCCAGGATGTGCTTTGACCTAATTTGGCCTGTTTTGGCCT
Organism: Ramphastos sulfuratus; assembly: GCA_013399055.1. Lineage (NCBI taxonomy): Eukaryota > Metazoa > Chordata > Aves > Piciformes > Ramphastidae > Ramphastos > Ramphastos sulfuratus. Next base: position 50,312 of record WBNM01027963.1, on the reverse strand, counting down.
TCTACAACATTGCTTTTCTCTGGACATGCTCCAGTGCCTCACTGTCCTTCTTGTAGTGAGTGGCTACTTATCATAGAATGGTAAGGTTGGAAGGGACCTCAAGGATCATCTAGTTCCAACCCCGTGCCATAGGCAGGGACACCTCCCACTAGTACAGGTCACTCAAGACCTCGTCCAGCCTGGCCTTGAACACCTCCAGGGAGGGCGCCGCCACAACCTCCCTGGGCAACCTGTGCCAGTGTCTCACCAACTTGACAGAATCTGACTGTCTTGCAACCTCTTCAAGTCAAATTTCAAAGTGAGAGTTAAAAAATGAGATAAGGAGCAAGGTTGGGGGTTTGTGTGTGCAGGAGTGTGTCACATTAAGGCTGGCAAGTCCTTGGTGCTATTTCTGTAGTGGCTTCCCCTAAAATGGGTTTGCTCTGTCAGATGGAAAGTAAACTTGACATTTCGTTGAGTCTGAGGCAAACTCTTCCAAGTATCTTATTGTCTACTGAGGTTTCTATGTCTACAATGTGCCAGATGCTGTTTCACCATTTCCAAGAGCTCTGAGAACAAGAGGTACATTTCTATAATTAATAATAGAAAACAATTTCCTTTTTAATTTTAATGGTGTCAGGGAGAATCTAGTCCATCATACTTTGTGAACCAGCTCCTGGCAGCTGCTGAATAATAAAGAGAAAAAAGCAGCTTGCTTTTTCTCTACCACGAGCCATGGTAGTTGTTACTCATTAGTCTGTTTTCATCCAAGTTCATTAAACAGAATTGGTGGGTGCTAGGTACCTTACTGCCTGAAGGCTGCTTTAATTCTTGTGGTTTTGTTCCTGCCACTGTACACTTGCAAGAACGTGAGGTAGAAATAGCTGCAGTGCAAGGAAACTTGCTGAATTTCCTGATTGAAAGCTCACACACACACACCCCTCAAAACCTGCAGTTGTGTGCTTTTCAAATAATGTCATCAGTAGCTGCCCTGCCAGGAGAAGGAATACAGAGTTCCAGAGACTGATGCCCTGCTCTGGCTTCCTCTGCAGGCTGGAACAATGTCATCTTTCTTGTGCCTCTGTGGTGTTGCCGTCTGCCGCTGAGGTTAGCGGAGAACTCACTTTAGAGCTTCCTGAGCCATCTGCTGGTTTGGGACATAGGCTCAGAAATGGTGCATTGCTGAACCAAGGCAAAGCAGAGCACTGAACACAGAGTCACAGAATGGTGGAGATTGGAAGCAACCTTTGGAGACCATTGAGTCCAACTCCACTACCAAAGCAGGATCACCTGAGGCAGACCATACAGGAACATGTCCAGATGGGTTTGGAATCTCTCCAGAGAAGGAAGCTCCAGAACCTCTCTGGAAAGCCTACTCCAGTGCTCTTTCACTCTCACAGTAAAGCAGCTTTTCCTGATACTGAGGTGGAACTTCTGTGTTGCAGTTTGCATCCATTGTCTCAGTGCTGGGCACCACTGCACAGAGCCTGGCCCCTTCTTCTTGACACCCACCCTTCAGATATTCATAAACATTGATCAGGTCCCCTCTCAGCCTTCTCTTCTCTGGACTAGACAGCCCCAGGTCTCTCAGCCTTTCCTCCTGAGACATATGTTCCGGTCCTTTCATCATCCTCATAGCCCACTGTTGGACTCACTCTAGTATACTCTGTCCCTCTTGGACAAATTAAAAGTATATTNGGGGGGAGAGGGGAAGGCATCCTACTGTTATTGTATTGGTTTCCCCTGAGAAGCTAAACTCAAACCAATACAGGTTGCCTGGAGCCCTGTCAAGCCTCACCTTGAATATCTCCAGGGATGAAGCTTCAACCACCTCCCTGGGCAACCCATTCCGGTGTTCCACCACCCTCATGATAAAGAACTTGTTCCTAACATCCAATCTACACCTGCTCTTCTCTATAGAATCACCTTGGAGGATTAATTAAAAGAGGCCATAGTTCTTAGTAAAGATCAGTTTTACTTTAGATTTGTACAAGAAGGAAGCTGTCCTACTTGAGGGTCTCACAGTGGAGAAGGGCTGGTGCCAAGATGTTAAAGCCCCCTGGCACACTGGCAAGTCTGGGCTGTTCCTCAGAGGTTCCTGCAGGACTCTGGGGACCCTTTAAGCTATGAATGATGTGCTCCAGCAGACAGCCACCTAAAATTTCCATGGGTACAAGAGAACTCTGTAACACAGGGACTCCTTGTTGGAGGCAGGGAAGAGACTATTTGGTTTCATACGCACAATAGTTTATTCTGCCTGTTAAATATGAATGCTGCTTACGGGTCTGTCTCAGAGCTTCAGAGAACATATTTATAATGAGTGGCTTTTGTGATGTTCAGTGTAGGCTGGCTGTAGCTTTGTATAAAGGAGGAGCTCAGCTTGGGCAGGAAATGGCAGTCATGCAGAACAGGGGAAAGTGTCTTTTAATCAGCAAGGTACAGGAATAACCTTGTTGGATTCAGTGTGAACCTGAGGGGAAAATAATGATGAGCAGGGGGAAGCATCATTAAATATCGAAAGTGGTCATTTAGAGAGAACCTTGCAAGGCATTTACATTCATGGCTAAACCCTGCAGCTCTTGAAGGCAATGGAGGAGTGAGATGTGAGTCATCAAGGCTTTGGATTAAAAAGTGAGAATCTAGATTTCAGAGAAGGGAAGCAGAAGAACAGAGGAAAGATTTTTTTTCAAGGTGTCTGTCTGGACAGACCAGCCACCCATATGGTGGCTCCATATGGGGAGCTGGGTCAGCAGCTCCCTGCCTAGCCTTGGCCCAGAAGTCAGGGCTTACCTATAGGACAGATAATACTCAATATTAGGGCTTTTTCTCTCAAATATGATAAAGGCTGTAAGAAGAAAGCAAACATTCAGAGCAAACCCCAGAATTTCATGGTGTGCTTTCATGAATGAGCTGTCTTTAGTGTTCTGAATGAGAAGCAGTAAGCAACTACACAGGCATTAATTTATTAAGTGTATTGCTGTTTCAGATTAGTTTTAGTTACAACTTCTTGTTTGTGAACCTCTCTGCAGTAACTAGACCCAGTCAGTAGATCTGAGAAGCTACTGTGGGTTAAGAGAACAGGTAGAAATGGTTGTTCACCTTTTCCAGTGTCATCATGCATAGTTTGGTATTGTGTGGAATCAACATAAAAGTAATCTTTAAGAGTTAAGAAGTAATTACATTAATGATACTCTGCCCCCAGGAGTGCTGTGTCCAGTTCTAGGCTCCCCAGGTTGAGAGGGACTGGAAACTACTGGAGAGAGTCCATGGAGGGCAACAAAGATGCTGAGGGGACTCCTCTTACAAGGAGAGGCTGAGACACCTGAGGCTGTTTAGCCTAGGAAAAAGCAGACTGGGAGGAGACCTTTTCAACATTGATAGATATTTAAAGGGTAGAGGCCGTAAGGATGGAGCTGGGCTCTTCTCAGTGGTTCCCAGTGATAGGACTAAGGGGTAACAAATATGAACTAGAACACAGCAGGTTTCACTTGAACTTAAGGAGAAATTCTTTCCTGTGAGGGTGCTGCAACCTTGGACCAGGCTGCCCAGAGAGGTTGTGGCATCTCCTTCTGTGGAGACATTCAAAACCCACTTGGAGGTGATCCTGTGCAACGTGCTCTAGGTGATGACCTCACTGTAGCAGTGGGATTGGACCAGATGACCTCCAGAGGTCCCTTCTAACTCCCACCATTTTGTGATTCCTGGGAAATGCAGCAGAAATGTTGTCCATCTTAACTTATTGAAATATTGTCAGCTGTTTTCCACCACTTTTATTCCCTTCTTTGATCTATGCACCCAAATTGCCCATTATAGCAGCTAGTTGTTAGCTTTTGGGTGAACTATAGCAGTTGTTTGTTTTTTTCCCCCTTTCCAGATGGCAGGGTCAGCAGGCTATCCGTGCTTGTGGTACTTCAAACAGTCCAGCCCTTTCTGAAGGACAGTGCAGTCTATAAGATGTTTGGCCATGCCCTTCTGTGAGAAGCTGCACAAATCTCCTAGGCCCTCCAGTATTCTTTCCTGTTCTGAATGAAGTCAGCAAAGCTGGTGGAGGGTCTGGAGAACAAGTCTTGTGAGGGAACTGAGATTGTTTAGTCTGGAGAAGAGGAGGCTGAGAGGAGACCTCTTTACTCTCTCCAGCTCCCTGAAAGGAGGTTGCAGTGAAGTGAGGATCAGTCTCTTCTCCCTAGTATGACAGAATGAGAGGAAATGGCCTGAAATTGTGCCATGGGAGGGTTAGGTTGGAGATTAGGAAAAAATCCTTTCTTGCAGGAGTGGTCAGGCACTGGAACAGGCTGCCCAGGAAGGTGAAAGAGTAACCATCCCTGGAAGTGTTCAAGAAACCTGTGGACGTTGCATCTGGGGACGTGGTTTAATGGTCATGGTGGTGTTGGGTTGAAAGTTGGACTCAATGATCTTAGAGGACTTTCCCAACCAAAACAATTCTCTGATTCTATAAGCTTAGAATTAATTTTCTTTGCTTAAACTGCACAATTTTCTTCAGGCATGAGTGGCCTGAACAGGCTGTTCTAGTGTGCCCTGTTGGCTTTTAGAAGGAAATGTGAATGGCTGTTCTTAGTATTGGAAATAAATATTTTTAATCAAGTTTATAAATGCACAGAATGGATTTCAGAATTAAAGCAATTCCTGTTGTCACAGTGCAGAGATGATCACAGTTATTGGCAGAGCTAGGCCAGCTGTAACAATTTGGTCAAAAGCAAAATTAACATCATTAAGTGAAGTTTTGCAAAATCCTGCTAGTTTAATAATTCAGGAAAAGACAAACAGGTGAGAATGAATACTCTACTATTCAGAACTACACCCTTCATGGAGATCAGGAATAGATGATCCAGCTTTTCCCCTGGCTTCTGCAGGGTTTGGCAAGCTTTCTTAATCCCCAGTCTTACCATGTGGCCCTTCGTCAGGCAAACCTTTGCAACACTGCTGCCAAGTCACAGATGGATGCAGAAGTAGTTGGCAGAACCAGACACCCAGAGGTAAAGGACCTCTGTCTGTTTTGACAGATCCCCTAACAGCTTCTGGAAGGTCTTCTGGGGATGTTCAGCTTGGAGGAGAGAAAGCTGAGAGAAGATCTGATCAATGGGTACAAATATCTGAGGGGTGGGTGCCAAGTGGCTGGNCTCAACATGAGGAGAAACTTCTTGACAGTGAGGGTGACAGAGCCCTGGAGCAGGCTGCCCAGAGAGGTTGTGGAGTCTCCTTCTCTGGAGACTCTCCAGACCCACCTGGATGCATTCTTGTGTGAACTACCCTGTGTAATCCTGCTTGGCAGGGGGGTTGGACTTGATCTCTGGAGGTCCCTTCCAACCTCTAATGTTCTGTGATTTCCATTATTGCCCATGTGTAAAGCAGAAAATTATCCCAGTGGTAGGAAAAGAACAAGGTAGAGATTGAACATGAAGAGAATCTTCTCTGATGTGGGTAATAGAATAAGGAAGTGAATTAGACATTGCTCTAAATACAGTTTAACCTATGCTAATAGTAAAAAACATCTTAATTTCTCCTCAAAGCCAAGGAAATCTGGCCCTGAGAAAGTGCCTTCAAATTAATCACACTGCATTATTTAATGGCTATAAAATTATCAGTCCCTTTGGTGTCTGTAACAGGTTCCCCTGTAATTGCTGTGTGGTTTTCTAGGAGAGGAGAAATTGTTGTTTTGTTGTGTGGGGTTTGGGGTTTTGTTGTTGTTTTGGGTTTTGTTTTGTTTTTATTTTGTTTGTTGGGGGAGTTAAATTCTAAAATTCCTGTTTTAACTCCCCCCTGCTCCAAAATGCCACGGGACAGATGTTTTTGATGGCTTGTTAAGTTTCTAAATGACAGGTAGGACACAATCACAGAACCTTACAGGCTGGAAGGGATCTCCAGAGATCATCACTTCCAAGCTCCCTGCCAAGGCAGCATCACCCAGGGTAGTTCACACAAGAATGCATCCAGGTGGGTTTGGAAAGTCTCCAGAGAAGGAGACTCCATAACCTCTCTGGGCAGCCTGCTCCAGGGCTCTGTCACCCTCACTGTCAAGAAGTTTCTCCTCATGTTGAGGTGAAACCTTCTCTGTTTCAGTTTGTAGCTGTTGCTCCTTGGCTTATTGCTGCTGACCACCAAACAGAGACTGGCCCCAGCCACTTGACACCTACCCTTGGGATATTTTTATATATATTGATCAGATCTCCTCTCAGCCTTCTCTTTTCCAGACTAAACAGCCCCAGGGCTCTCAATCTCTCTCCATAGGGCAGATGCTCAAGTCCTGCAGTCATCCTTGTGGCTCTCTGCTGGACCTTTGCCAGCAGGTCCCTGTCTCTCCTGAACTGAGGAGCCAAAAGTGGACACAATGCCACACCCTTTCTCTGAAACTACTCTTGGGTTTTGCCCTGTTCTCCCCCTCTGTTTTCTGCTGTGGCTCTAACACCTTCTTTGTGTTATCTGCTGAATACTTTGTCAATCAGTTCCTGGCTCATCAGATCTGACCCAGGACTTTGCTTCTCTTTTGGCACAAGGTTTAGTTCAGACTTCCAAAGCAATTGCAAAGGTTATTCACAAGATTTATTTTCTTTCCAGCAGATATATTCTTTATCACTTCAGATTTTTTTCCCCAGCTTTATCCTTTACAGCCAGCAGCATAAAATTAAATCAATATGACCTTATTTTCAACTGGCTTAGACATTGTGTCTGAGATGTATTTACTTATAAATAATGGCAAGGTAAAGATTTGGTGAATACCTTCAATTTTGCACTGACTACATAATTTAAAGCATACTTTGTTAAACCTGGGAGCTGTTACATTATGCAAACACTGTAGAGCTTGAAATACAAACTTTTGCAAAGCAGAGGACAGACAACAGGGATGAATGTGCTGTGTGACTTGTATGGATGCCTCTTACTCTCCTTTGAGCAAATATTGTGATAAAGTTGCTCTGATTCGTAACCAAGCTGTCTCTGACAACTACCAGCTGGAAGTTAAAGCAATCATAGAATCAGAATGGTAAGGTTGGAAGGGACCTCAAGGATCATCCAGTTCCAACCCCCTGCCATAGGCAAGGACACCTCCCANTTTTCCTCAGGGCTGCTCTCAGCCATTCCCCACCCAGCCTGGAGTTGTGCTTGGGGTTGTGCCTGCCCAGGTGCAGGACCTTACACTTGGCCAATGCAAATTCCGTTTAGGAGTGTGATGTCCTGAAGGGCATAGCTGAGGAAGGTTCATTCCTGGCTTGTATTAGAAATGCTGTGTCCAAGAGGAGCAGGGAGAGGATTGTCCCCCCCTCAGTTTTGGTGAGGCCACAGCTCGATTGTTGTGTTCAGTTTTGGGCACCCCAATACAAGAAAGATGTGGAGATGCTGGAGCCAGTGCAGAGGAGAACAAAGCTGGGGAAGGACCTGGAGAATAAATGTTACAAGGAGCAACTGAGGGAGCTGGGGATGGTTAGTTTGAAACAGAGGAGGCTGAGGGCAGACCTCATGGCTGTCTGCAGCTACCTGAAAGGAGGTTGTGGAGAGGCTGTTTCTGGTCTGATCTCACAGGTAATTAGTGATAGAACAAGAGGGAATGGCCTCAAGCTGCCACTGGGTAGGTTTGGACTGGACATTGGGAAACATTTTTTCCCAGCAGGAGTGGTCAGGCATTGGAATGTGCTGCCCAGGGAGGCGGTGGAGTCACCAACCCTGGGTGTGTTTCAAAGTCATTTGGATGTGGTGCTTGAGGATATGGTTTAAGGATGAACCTTGTAGAGTAGGGATAATGGTTGGACTTGGTGATCCTGAGGGGCTTTTCCAACCAGAATGTTTCTGTGATTCTGTGGTAGCCACCATCCATCTTTCACTGTTTGCCTTAACACTGGCTGTGGGGCGTGTAAGAGATGTGATAGAAACCTGAATGGGAGCACCTGAGCTAACCTAAAGTGGCTGCTCTCCTGAATTAAATCAAGCATGATTTTTAACAAGCTGATCACCACTGCTGAATTCACAAATACTCAGGGGTACAGGGGGTTTATCAGAATCATAGAATGCATTGGGTTGGAAGGACCTTTAAAGGTCATCTAGTCCAACTTCCCTGCAGTCAGCAGGGACATGCCTAACTAGATCAGGTTGCTCAGAGCTGTATCAAGCCTGACCTTGAATATTTCCAGGGATGAGGCCTCCACCACCTCCCTGGGCAACCTGTTCCAGTGTTTCACCACCCTGAGAGTAAAGAACAACTTCTTCCTAGTGTCCAGTCTAACTCTACCCTGCTCTAGTTTGAGACCACTGCCCCTCATCCTGTCACTGCAAGCCCTTCTAAAGAGTCTCTCTCCATTCTTCTTACAGCCTTCTCCAGGTACTGGAAGGCTGCTCTAAAGTCTCCCTGGATCCTTTTCCTCCAGGCTGCACAGACCCAACTCTCTCAGCCTGTCTTTATAGGAGAGGTGCTCCAGCCCTCTGATCATTTTTGTGGCCCTCCGCTGGACCCTCTCCATCAAGTCCACGTCGTTCTTGTGTTGTGTACCCCAAAGCTTTGCTTCACATTTAAAATGAAATCTGAAACCAGGTCAGCTTTGTGTTTCCATTTTTGCTTATGTGGAGGTGGATATTTTTCACACATTGGCTTTTTTCGATGCTCCAAGTTCTATATGGATCAAATCTTAGGTAACTTAGCAGCAGATAAATACTTTAACTGGTAGCATCTACAGAGTCTGCTGTGGGTTGCTCAGTCTCTGTGCTCCTGGCTGCCTGAAGCCTGTGACTGATGCTGTGGGCTGCTGTGGCTGCACTGCTACAGCTTTGCTGGGTTCAGGCTCTGGGGTCACAGAATGGTAGGGGTTGGAAGGCACCTCTGGAGATGATCTAGTCCAGCCAGAGCTGGTTCACCCAGAGCAGGTTACACAGGATGGCATCCAGGCAGGTTTTGAATGACTCTGGAGATGGAGACTCCACCACCTCTCTGGGCAGCCTGCTCCAGTGCTCCATCACCCCTAAATTAAAGAAGTTCCTCCTCATGTTTAGATGAAACTTCCTATGTTCCAGTTTGTGCCTGTTATCCCTTATCTGGTGCCATCTTCCTGACTCCCACCCTTGAAGTATTAATAAGCACCTATGAGATCCCCTCTCAGTCTTCCCTTTGCCAGACTAAACAGCCTCAATTCTCTCAGTCTTTCCCCATCACAGAGAGGTTCCAGTCCCCTTATCTTTATAGCCCTTTTCTGTACCTCATGTTTAGATGGAACTTCTTGCATTCAAGGTTGTGCCCATTACCTATTTTCCTGTCCCTGGGCACCACTGAAAGCAGACTGGCCCCATCCTCCCTCCATGTGATGATTTGGGAGTTACCTGCCAAAAATCACCCAAACTAGACTCAGCCATCTGTAAGTTAAGGACTGAAGCTCTATTTACAGCTTAGCACAATGTACAAGCAGATCTATACACAATAGACATGGATAGTTACAGAAATGTACAAGTTAAAGGTAATACAGAAACACAATCCCCCTCCCAGAAATCAGAGTCCCCAGGAGGGGCTCCCAACCACCCTTCCACCTTCTTCACACCCCTCTACCTTACCCCAGGGCCTGCCTTACATGCAAGGTGAGTTTGGAGGATGGGCAAGGGGGGTTAGAAGCAGAGGGATTAGTTGGGTTACACAGCAGAAAGCAGCAGACACAGCAGCTCCCAGAGAGAGACTCTCTGCCTTATCTATATTTGCGTTATTGTTCTTATACATCTCAGCAAGCCTGTGAGTGGACATCACCACTGTTTGCTTTTCACAGCCTAGAATCTAACTTTTTTCATTGAAATATTCCAATTAGCCTCAAACCAGCACACTCCACCCACCCTTTATTTATAAGCAGTTATGAGATCCACCCTCAGTCTTCTCTTCTTAAGGCCAAAAAGCCTCAAGTCCCTCAGCCTTTCACAGGATGCCACTTGCCAAGGCAGCAACGGAAGTTGCTTGCCTCTGCCTGCTATGTATTGTGTAGCTTCACCCACAGCCAGCCAGGAAAAGTTTCAGATTAAACAAATCATAGGACCATAGAATGGTAAGGTTGGAAGGGATCTCAAGGATCATCCAGTTCCAACCCCCTGCCACAGGCAGGGACACCTCCCACTAGCACAGGTCACTCAAGGCCTCGTCCAACCTGGCCTCAAACACCTCCAGGGAGGGAGCAGCCACAACCTCCCTGGGCAACCTGTGCCAGTGTCTCACCACCCTCACTGTAAAGAACTTCCTCCTAACATCCAGTCTAAATCTCCCCTCTGCCAGTTCAAACCCATTGCCCCTTGTCCTGTCATTACAAGATCTTGTCAATAGTCCCTCCCCAGCCTTCCTGTAGCCCCCTTCAGATACTGGAAGGCCACTCCAAGGTCTCCTGGAAGCCTTCTCTTCTCCAGGCTGCAGAGCCCCAACTCTCTCAGCCTGTCTTCATAGCAGAGCTGCTGCAGCCCTCTCAGCATCTTCGTGACCCTCCTCTGGACTGGCTCCAACAGTTCCATGTCCTTCCTGTGCTGGGGGCTCCAGAATCTGGGCTTAGTTTGCAGAACTCCTCCTGTATACCAGCAAACCCTTACTCAGTTTTATTACCTTTTTCACCATAATATTTACCACCACTGGTTGATACAAGATTAACTGTTAAATTGTTTGTAAAGAAAAGGTAAAACCATTCCTTCCTGGAAAAACATTTGGCCATGTGGTGTTTAGTGTGGTTCCTGCTTAGCTGCTGCAATTCCTCAGCAAAACTCAGGCTGGGAGTAGTTTTGTTTCCATGCAGTGTTGAGCACTGTGGCATTTTGGAGTGTGAAACTGCATCCAGAGGGATGAAGGCTGCTTTCTCTCCTGCACTTCATCCCGCCTTTCAACAGACTGACGTTCTGGTCCCTGTTACACCATTGCATGGGTATTTGCCAGGTGTTTTCTAAGGTGTGCATTGCAGCTGCCAAAGGCTAGAAACAGGGATAACATAAAAATTAGTTTCATAGAGTGGCTGAGTTGAAAGGGACCTTAAAGATCATCTAGTACCAGCCCCCCTGGCACAGACACCCGCTACTAGACCAAGTTCCTCAACCTCCCATCCAGCCTGGTCTTAAACACTTCCCAGGCATGAGGGGTACACAGCTTCTTTGGGTAACCTGTCCCAGTGTCTCATCACCCTCACTCTAAAGAACTTCTTCCTGATGTCTAATCTAAACCTACCCTGCTCTAGTTTCCAACCCTTCCTCCTTGTCCTATTTCAAGAATCCCTTATTAAAAGTGACTCTTGAAATAGGACTCCCAGCTCTCCTGTAGCCCCCTTTGGGTACTGGAGGGCTGCTCTAAGGCCTCTTCTACAGGATGAACAGGCCTAACCCTTTCAGCCTGCCTTCAGAGCAGAGGTGCTCCAGCCCTCAGATCATCATCATGGCCTCCTCTGGACTCTCTCCAACAGTTCCATGTCCTCCTTGTGTTGGGGGCTTCAGCACTGGGTGCAGTACCCCAGATGGGTCTCACAAGATCAGAGTAGAAGGGCAGGATGATCTCCCTTGATCTGTTGGCCATACATCTTTTGACTCAGCCCAGAATACATACTGCTTCCTTGAAAAGGGACAAGAGAGCTTAGAATAATGGGGCTGCTGGTGGTGTAGGCTTCTTTTCTTTCACCTAGGTGGGCTAGAGGTCTGCAGGTATTTTCTCTAACCTCTTGCTGACTTTGTTGACTGTGGCAATGTCCACTTCAGTACGATTCCCATTGTGGTGGGGGTCCCAGCAGGTGCTGCCTGCAGAAGGTTGATGCCTTGGCTGCCACTTCATTTCTGTGAGCTCCAGCCTTCTGAAACCCACCTGCTGTGCTGGGCAAAAGTGCTGGAAGCTCACCAGAAGGAAATCACAGCTGTCTGGTGTCCTACCTAGAGCCCACATGCAAGAGTCAAATTTGGCACTTGGTTTGTCAGTGGGACAGGCTTGTACACAGCTATCTTTGTTGTTGATGAACATCAAGAACACCACCACCAAAAAAAGAGGTTTATATAACAAGAAAAAGGAGAAAAATGCTGTCTGAGTTGTTTTTTTTCTTAGAAGTCTGCTGACAGTGTCTTGCAGTGTTTTTATGGTTGAATGTGCATCTGAGCATGCTGTTGTATGATCCTGTGCATGACGTTTCTGTTTTTTTTCCTTCCTCACAGTGCATGCCAATTAAAGGCCTTGGATTTGTGCTCGGAGCCTACAAATGTATTTGCAAGGCTGGATTCTATCATCCCAACATCTTCTCAGTGAACAGCTTTCAGAGTAAGTGCCTTTGAGTTTAAAAAAAAAAAAGAAAACAGAGCTAGCATGAATAATGCAGGGCTCCTTTTTATCCTTGTCAGGGTTAGACAGTAAACTCCCAGTGGTTTGCAACTCTGGGATTATATAATCACTTAAGGAGTTCTAGCCCTTTGGTTTGTCATTCACCACGCTCTTGAGGATGCTGTAAAACATACCCCCTTGAAGAAGATTGGATTTGTAAATACATTTTTAAAACATGAAAAGAAGTCTTGCTGTGAGGAAACAGATTTCTGGCGTCTGTGCCCAAGTGCAAGGAGTGAGGAAGTTAACCTCATAATTTTCTGTTTGGTCAGGGCAAACCAGAATGCCCTCACCTCTGGCTTGCTGCAGGCTTTCGTTGAGGATGATCCCAATGAGCATCCAGACTCTCATAGTTACTGATGGGGTATGGCTCAGGCCTGAGGGTCTGGTTGGGTCTGTGCTGTGAACGGTGTTCAGCCTGCACTTGCCCAGGACACACATCACAGGATCACAGAGTTGCCTGGACTGGAAAAGACCTTTGAGATCATCTGCTCTACTCATTAGCCTGACACTGACAAGTCCTTGACTAAACCATATCCCTAAGCACCATGTCTGCACAACTCCTGAGTACCTCTAGGATGGGGACTCCACCAACTCCCTGGGCAAACTGATCCAATGCCTGAGAACCTTTTCAGTGAAGAAATTCTTCCTAATATCCAACCCGAACCTCCCTTGGCATAACTCGAGGTCATTTCATCTTGTCCCTATCACTTATTCCTAGGTTGAACAGACCAACCCCCACCTCTCCATAGCCTCATTTCAGGGAGTTGTAGAGAGCAAGAAGGTCTTCCCTCAGCCTCTTTTTGTCCAGACTAAACAAGGCCAGCTCTCTCAGCCACTCCTCAAAAGATCTACTCTCTATCATACAGTACTTAGGCTGAGTTGCCTACAGTAGGGAAGGCAGAGCTCAAGTTGATTCTCAGCAAGGAAAGCACATCACCTGCATGCCCAAAGCTGGTATCTGTTGCTGCCATCATACGCCCAAAGCGTAAAACCTCTGCACAGATTTTGTGCCATGATTGTTGTAGTTACCCTAGCAGAGCTTATGCTGCAGTCACAAGTGGAAAGCTGTTGCTTCAAGGTGTAACAACCAACCTTCTCTGCCTCCTGCTTTGGGTGAATACCTTCCCCAGCTTCTTCACACCATCCTTTAGCCAGAGGTTCATGTTGTCAGCTCTCTGCTGCAGGAGCAGTCAGAGATGCCCAGGGAATAGCAATGAGTATTTGGAGATTCAAAATAATGCTGATAGAGGAGTTCTAGACAGAAATCTTCCAAGCAGTTTGGGCAAAACCTCTCTGACCTGAGGATTTCTTTGTGAGGACAGTTTGGTGAAGTCTTGATGTTATGAAACTGAGTAGAAATGTTAATTGTTCAGGAAGTGTTCTTAGTGGAAGAAAATAAAGAGGCAGGAAAGATTTGCAGGTTTCAAGATGAGATGGAAGTTAACAGGTCAAGCAAAAGACCTCTTTTGTACTTCTGTGGATTGATACCTTAGCTCAAGTGTGGTGAATCTGGAAGTGGGAGTATTTCTCAATGACAGTGGAGTTCTGCACCACAGCAGAATAGTTACACTACAGTTGTCGATTGTTCCTAATGTATCAGAATTCCAAGTAGGTCCAGATGAATGCTTTCCTTTCAGTCTGAATGACAGCTCTCTGAAAATGGCTTTGCAGGGCTGTTGGACACTGGATGGTTTTGTGGTTGCTTACCTGCCACCTCTGCAAGCTCAGCTGGGGCCCTGAACATCAAGATGCAATGATGCATGCACAGTGTCATCCGCAGGAAGGATGGTGCAAATCAGCTTCTTTTCTGACTGAAAGCAGCAGGGAGGTGCTGCTCCCAGGGAGGTCACACATGTTGCAGGTTCCCAACCTGTGTGGGAAAGGAGCACAGCTGAAATTTAGACTGTTTTGTTATCAAATAGGAAACCAGGTGGGAAAGTGTTACCCTGCCAAGGCTGAGTTTGTTCTTCAGTGCCAAAATATGTAAAACCTGCCTAGTTTTTGTGCAGTAGTTAATGGGGACCCTGGGACACAGAGCCACTGCCATATTTTCAGTGTCTCTTTTGAGGACAGAAATTGATTTTAGAACAAAATATGTTTTCATGTATGCAAGTTGCAACTAACCTGTAAGTGCTTGAGTACACAATAATGCAGTCTGCTAATGACTCATTTTTAGGTAGCAGTATCAGTGCAGACAGAACAGGCTAACTGCTGATATTTTAACGCCATTCTCCAAAGCACTTCAGTCGTCTGCCTCATGAGGTAATCAGGTGTGCAGTGGAATATCCTTAGTAGAACAGGGGTGCTTTGTTCAACTTAAAAGTTCATGTTTAGCAGTGCATCATCCATACATTGCAGAGATTCTGCTCAGCTGCTTTTAACACAGAGGTGGAAAGTCTCAAGTTCAGATCTTTCTTACTTCAGTTATAATGAAGAATCATTTCAAAGTCAAAAGGTGCTCACCAGATATCAGTCATAGCAGGCAGTGCAGGAGACACACATCAGTGATCATTCTTTGCAGACAGTGTGACACCATCTAAGCAGAGCTTTGCTGTTGTGATATGAAGTCACATCTTTGGGATAGTTACTGCAATCTGCAGCTGCTTGTTGTATGTAGTCCATGTGGTATGTGATGTCATGCATACAAAGATGCTCCCATGCATGACTCAGTTAAGAAACTCCCGGAATCACATCTGGGATCTTCCCCAGGCAGGTTTTGAATGGCACCAGAGATGGAGCAGCCTGAGCATCCTGTTCCAGTGCTCCATCACCAATAAATTAAAGAAATTCCTTATGTTCAGATGGAACTTCTTGTGTTCAAATTTGTGCCTGTTACCTCTTGTCACTGGGCACCGCTGAAAAAAACCTGCTCCCATCCTCCTGACACCCACCCTTGTGTCAGAGGATCTGATCAAGCATCGATGAGATCCTCTCTGTCTTCTCTTTTCTAGGCTAAAAATCCACAAGTCCCTCAACCTTTCTTCATAAGAGAGATCTTCTAGACCCCTAACCATCTTTGTGGCCCTTCGATGAACCCTTTCACACAGTTCCTCTTCTCTCTTGAACTGGGGAGAAATTCCAGTCCTAGAGTATCTTCAGGATTAGTGTTATAGAGTCATAGAATGGTAAGGTTGGAAGGGACCTCAAAGATCATCTAGTTCCAAGCCCCTGCCATAGGCAGGGACACCTCCCACTAGCACAGGTCACTCAAGGCCTCGTCCAACCTGGCCTTCAACACCTCCAGGGAGGGAGCAGCCACAACCTCCCTGGGCAACCTGTTCCAGTGTCTCACCACCCTCACTGCAAAGAACTTCCTCCTAACATCCAGTCTCTATCTCCCCTCTGCCAGTTCAAACCCATTGTCCCTTGTCCTGTCATTGCAAGACCTTGACAATAGTCCCTCCCTGCAGCCCCCTTCAGATACTGGCAGGCTACTCTAAGGTCGCCTGGAAGCCTTCTCTTCTCCAGGCTGCAGAGCCCCAACTCTCTCGGCCGGTCCTCATAGCAGAGCTGCTGCAGCCCTCTGAGCATCTTTGTAGCCCTTAGAGGTTCTTCACCTTCTTGAGATGCCCAGGTGTGGTTATTTTCTAACACTTCCATCCCTGCCTCCCACAGTCCAGGTCAATCAGACATGACTTCTCTTCTTGCTCTCTGCTTGCATCTTAGGAAATCTGGCCACCCCTGTGAGTCAGTACTGCTCTGCTATATTCAGGTTCCCATCATATTTGTTTAGACCAAAGCTCCAAAGAGAACTCCCCAGTCTTCATGAAAAATACCAGCCTGTTCTCTGCTCACTGCAGGATGTGGGAGCAAAGCATCCCACACTGAGGATGAGGAGTACAGGGCTGCTGGAACAGACTGGGATTTACAGCCTCTATGCCCCTTTCCCAGGCTTTGCCTGTCAGCAGAGTGCTCATCTACAGAGATTCAAGAAAGCAAGAAGCAATTACCCTGGTAGATGACCTTCTGCTTCAAATACTCCAAGCTAAAAGCCTGCAAAGAGTTTCATAAACCCATGTGCATGTGCAACAGAGGTGGAATAGACTGCCTGGAGTTAAGACTAGACAAGGCATCATTCCCTGTGCTCACTGACAGGAGAATTGCAGTCAAAGATCCTGGGGCAGTTCTCCAGTTTGGTGGAAAGTGAGAACTTGTCACACATTTTAACACACCATTGACTTGGCTTTAGCCACATTCTCTTGTTTATGGGTGCTCACAGAAGCACAGAATAGTAGGGGTTAGAAGGGACCTCTGGAGATCATCTAGTCCAACTCTGCTGCTAAAACAGGTTTGCCTAGAGCAAGTTGCACAGAAACATCCAAGTGGGTTTTGAAAGTCTTCAGAGAAAGAAACTCCACAACCTCTGCAGGTAGCCCGCTCCAGGGCTCCAGCACCCTCAAGACTTTTCCTTAAGTTTGTATCCTGAACCCTATCTTGCTTGTAGTAGACATTGAAAGCAAATGTACTCTTCCTTTTTTTTCCTCTTTTCCCTCACCTTTTTCTTTCACCTTTTTATTCCCTTAATTGCCTGTAGGGTAAGCAGTCTTCCAGGGATTTACAGGCAAGCATTCATGGATCAGAAAAAGTAGGAATCCCCTTGTGTACTCTGTCAGTGGCTTCACTTTGGTGAGATGTCAGCTCAGGAATCATTGATCTGTGCAGACAAAATATTGACTTGACAGTAGGTTTTCCAGCTTCCCCAGTGTGGTTGTGTGAAGGATGAAAAACTCTGCTTTGTGTGAGCATGCTTCTTTGGCTCTGGGAACAGGCTGGTGCAATCATGCAACAACATGCTGAACAAATGGTAATTAAGAAAGGCTTTATCTAATTTGAGGCTAATTAATTCACTAGATAGCATCTTTATGAAATTGAGGCACAATCTGAAATAGGAGCAGAGCTTGTACTGTGAACATTAAGTAGTTTATGGGTGTACTTTTTGGGTGCACATGTAAAATCCTTTCCCTGTTCCCAAATCTGGATGTAGCTTTTCCTCTGTTCAGAAGTCTCCTTATTTCCCATGAAGATTTAGCCCACTTAAAAAACAATGGGAAAGCATTTGGTATTTAATAAGCTCATCTTAATGGGTCTGCATCTTCTGAAGGATGCAGAAGAGGGTGAAATGAAAGAAGCAGCCCTGACAAACCATTCTGGAACTTCATGAGAGAGGTCAACTGGGAAGGAGAAGGAGCCAGCAGAAGACTGTTTTGCTGCTGTAGGGATGACCTGAATGAGGGAGGTGATTCTATCCCCTCTTCTCTGCTCTCATTAAATTCCACATGGAGTACTGCATCCAGTTCATAGAATCATAGAATGGTAAGGTTGGAAGGGACCTCAAGGATCATCTAGTTCCAACCCCCTGCCATAGGCAGGGACACCTCCCACTAGCACAGGTCACTCAAGGCCTCCTCCAACCTGGCCTTGAACACCTCCAGGGAGGGAGCAGCCACAACCTCCCTGGGCNTCCAGGTCCCTCTGGATGGATCCCTGCCCTCTAGCAAGTCAACTGTGCCACACAGCTTGGTGTCATCTGCAAACTTGCTGAGGGTGATCTCAATTCCTCTGTCCATGTCACTGACAAAGATGTTAAACAGCACTGGTGCCAGCACTGACCCCTGAGGGACACCACTTGTCACTGGTCTCCAGGTGGATATTGTGCCCTTGATCACCACTCCAGGTCTCCCAGCCTAAGTAGGACATCAAACTGCTGGGGCGGGTCTGGAGGAGGTCACAGATATAAATCAGAGGGCTGGAGAACCTCCCCTATGGGGACAGGCTGGGAGAGTTGAGGCTGTTCAACCTGGAGAAGAGAAGGTTCCAGGGAAACCTTAATAGCAGCCTTCTAGTACCTTCCAGGCTATGAGAAAGCTGGAGATGGACTCTTGACAAGGACTCATAGTGACAGGCCGAGGGGGCATGGATTGAAGCTGGAAGAGGGGAGACTTAGAGTAAATATTAAAAAGAAAGGTTGCTTTCTTCTCTGAGGCAACCAGCACCAGAACAAGAGGTCACAGTCTCAAGCTGCACCAGGGGAAGTTTAGGCTGGAGGTGAGGAGAAAGTTCTTCACTGAGAGAGTCATTCCCCACTGGAATGGGCTGCCCAGGGAGGTGGTGGAGTCACTGTCCCTGGAGGTGTTCAAGGCGGGTTTGGACGTGGCACTTGGTGTCATGGTCTAGTCTTGAGGTCTGTGGTAACAGGTTGGACTTGATGATCTTTGAGGTCTCTTCCAACCTTGGTGGTACTGTGAAATTCTTCCAAGTGAGGCTGGTGAGACACTGAACAGGCTGCTCAGGGAGGTGGTGGATGCCCTCTCCCTGGAGATGTTCTAGAGGGGCCTTGAGCAACTTTGTCTAGTGAAAGATGTCCCTGCCCATGGCAGGGGAGTTGGAACTAGATGATCTTCAAGGTCCCATCCAACCCAAAGCATTGTGTGAAACTGCCCATCCTGTACAACTGAAGCTGTCTCCCCCTCACCCTTCTGGTACTTTCAGGAAAGGATGCAGAACATCGCTTCACTGGTGGGGAGTTGTCAGAGGAAGTCTACAGCTGCCTGCCCTGCAGGGAGGGCTGTGCTTACTGCACCGATGATACCCCCTGCTATGCCCAGGAGGACAAGTACTTACGGCTGGCTATCATCTCCTTCCAAACGCTCTGCATGCTGCTGGACTTCATAAGCATGCTGCTGGTCTACCATTTTCGGAAGGCAAAGGTAAGCAGACATGTTTGGTGTTGATGTTCCTGCTCATTGTGTGCTACAGACTCCTTTCTGTAGGTGTCCAGTTCTGGACCTCCAGTTCAAGGACATAGAACTGCTTCAGAGTCCAGTGCAGAGCCACAAAAATGATTAAGGGAATGGAACATCTCTCTTATGAGGAGAGCCTGAGGGAGCTGGGGCTCTGCTGCTTGGTGGAGACTGAGGGGGGACCTCATTAATGTTTTATGTATTTATAAAGGTGAGTGCCAGGAGGCTGGAACTGCTGGGTGGTGCCCAGTGACAGTGCAAGTTGAGGCATAGGAACCCCACTATGGCAGGGGGTTGGAACTAGATGATCCTTGAGGTCCCTTCCAACCTTACCATTCTAAGTTCCATGGAAACATGAGGAGGATTTTTTTTCCCTGTGAGGGTGACAGAACACTGGAGCAGGCTGCCCAGGGAGATTGTGGAGTCTCCCTCTGTGGAGATGTTCAACACCTACGTGGAACATTCCTGTGTGATCTGGTCTAGGTGATCCCAGTCTGACAGGGGGGTTGGACTGGATGAGCTTTGGAGTTCCCTTCCAGCCCTTGACATTCTGTGATTCTGTACAGCTTCTCACATTGGCAGTCAGTTTCCCAGGTAAGGAGCTCAACCCAGGAAGAGGATTGGATTTTCAATCAGGAATATTTTTCTTTAGGCATGAATGTACCTAAATTGTTTGGGTTTTGAGGGAAAACCATTAGCAATTAATTTCTCAGTGAAATCTGCTTACATCTCTAGATGGTCAGCAAAAATGAAGGAATCCTATTGTGTTGGAAGTGATTTTGGAAAATCAGACCATATGAGTGTTTCTGGTATCAGGATCTTGAACATCTCTATTTTACCACAACTGGGAATGATGTTTGATTTCAGCATATTTGAGAGACTTGCTGGAAAATAGTTCTGTCAAAGAGAAATCTTCCCAAGTAGTTCTAGTTTCTAGACAGCTTAAGCCTGAATGTGTGGTTAAAGATTTTTGTCTTCAAAGTATGAATGTAATGTATATTTCTGATGCAGGCTGCACTTATGTAGTAATTTAATGAACTTCATGCTTCTACCTCACTCAAAAATTTGTACTTTATGGAGGCTCCTGGTAAATAGTAACTTCAAAAAGTTAAGGTCCTGAAGAGTTAAGGTTTTCCAGCAAAAGTACCTGGGAGAGAAACACCTCTGGCACCTTGGCTATGAATGAAATAATTCAGATGAATAATGATAAATGTCCATAAGGATTCTAGCTCATGATGGAGGTGACAACCTTGGTCTCAAGACAGTCAAGATATCAGTAAGAGCAGATGGAGATCAGAAATATTTTAGAGAAGTAACATCTCAGCTATTCAGATCATAGTGGTTAGACATATTATGACCAAGCAGTACTTGAAATGCAAATAACTGTGGAAGAGTTGCTCATCAGCTTAGTTTCATCAGCATTAGAGTATGTAGAATCATAGAATGGTCTGGGCTGGAAGGGACCTCCAAAGTCATCCAGTCCAACTGCCTCTGCACTCAGCAGGGACATCCTCAACTAGATCAGGTTGCTCAGAACCCTGTCAAGCCTCACCTTGAATGGCTCCAGGGATGGGGCCTCAACCACCTCCCTGGGCAACCTGTTCCAGTGTTCCACTACCCTTGTGGTAAAGAACTTGTTCTTACCATCTAATACAAATCTACTCTTGGCTGTGCTAGATCCAAGCCAGTTACTAAAAGCTCAGCCACTGGTAAACCATTACTCTGCCTCCAAAGAACACAACAATGAGAGTAGAGGCATTTTCAACAACTACTGCCAGAGTGTTACTGGTAGAATGTGCCAGTGCCACTTTCCTTTTGACATGAGCTTCATTGCTAATCTAGGATGTAATAATAGTGATCTACAGGGGAGCTTGGTAAATATCGACCAAAGTGGTTCCACAAGTGAAAAATCTTGACAAAAGGAACAGTAATAAATGTGCAAAGCCTATAGCAAGGCAGTTGAGTGGCTTCTAAAAGCCAGATTTTTCTTTAGGGGGGAAGCCTTAGAAGTCTCTGAAGCTTTAGGTCCTCTTTTTGAACTTTGAAAGGTTCCTCTAAAGAGTTCTCTTCAGACTCCTGAAAACTCCTCTGCAGAGCTGCTCCATTACTTAATCTGGAGTGAGCTACTGCTTGTATTAATAGAAGGCAGAAAATGTGACATCTGTGTTTATGGAGACTTCCTGTAATGGTGACAGGAACTAAAGATCAGTAGGTCCAACTTAGATGCTTGCAGATTCACGGAAGCAGTAATAAAAAACCAGAACCTAGTGGGTCATGGATAGGTGTGGGAAGTGGGCTTTTGAGAGAATGTGACTCCTTACAAATATATTTATAGCCCTGTGAAGGTGGATTATGAGCATGTGAATATGAGAATACTTTTCTCCAGGTCTGCCACCAAAAAAATACCATAAAAATTATGATGGCAGGGGTCTGGGTGAGCTACACATCTTGTAGGTACCAAGGGATGACAGAGGGAAAGGCAGTGCAGGAAACATGGTATAAAATCAGGTACAACGGGGAGATGTTGACACGTGAACAAATATTCATGGTCCCTCTTGAGATATCACAGGATCACAGGATGTTAGGGGTTGGAAGTGATCTCCATAGACCATTGAGTCCAGCCCCCCTGCCAGAGCAGGACCACAGAATCTAGCTCAGGTGGCACATGAGTATGTCCAGCTTGTGGTCACCAAGCTGCAGATGGAGTCGGGGCTGTGCGAGGAGAAGTTGAAGATATCACTAGAGGGTGTTCAAGAGATCTCTCAAGTGGCTACAAAAAATCAATTGGGTGTTTTACACAGCTTGCAGTTGCTTTGTGTCGCTCATTGGCAGGGAGTATGATGGATCCCAAAGTGTCAATCAATTCAAATAGAGTTTAGAAGGAATTGTGGAGGATATTTCCAGTATTGGCTGTTTAAACACAGTGGAGTTTGTAAAACATCTGCAGGAAGTCCATAATTTTTTTTTGTTGTTGTTGGAAACTGGGTCACTCTCTGCTCTTCTTCTTTAATAATCCAGCACAGGCCATGAACTGAGGGTAAGAACTAGATCTGGATCAGAACAGCATTCCTGCATTCTCTTGGCAAGGATGCATTAAGGTGTATTTCATGCCTGCTCTTGGAAGCATTGTAGTTACTCAGGGACTTGTATGTTTGAAAGGTGGCAAAACAAAATTCAGCTGATTTGTCCAAGACACAGTCAAAAACACAGTCACTCCAAAATCTCACTGATACCAGCGACCAAAATCTTGGCATTGCCAACCTGTACATGAAACTGCAAATTAGAGATATCAAGCAGTAGTCAGCATTGCAAGCAGTACAGAATGGAACTGCAGAAAGCTACTCTGAGAAGGCTCAGATGATGCTGAGGAATTCATTGGAAGCTTTGTCAAACACAGAATCACAGAAACATGCAGGTTGGCAAAGCCCCTCAGGAGCACCAAGTCCAACCTAGAACTCTACTCTACAAGATTCACCTGAAACCATAGCCCCAAGCACCACATCCAAACCACCCTTAAACACACCCAGGGTGGGTGACTCCACCACCTCCCTGGGCAGCTCATTCCAGTCCCTGACCACTCTCTCTGAGAAAAACTTTTTTCCTAATGTCTAATCTAAACCTGCCCAGTCACAGCTTGAGGCCATTCCCTCTTGTTCTATCACTACCTGTGAGCAGAGCCAGCAGCAGCCTCTCCGCAACCTCCTTTCAGGTAGCTGTAGACACCAATGAGGTCTGCCCTCAGCCTCCTCTGTTTCACACTACCCATCCCCAGCTCCCTCAGTCACTCCTCATAAGATTTATTCTCCAGGCCCTTCCCCAGC